>PVIA01005982.1:0-105223 GCA_004024845.1 Tonatia bakeri | reverse complement strand
TGTTCTCCTTTTTACCTACATTTTTAAATGACTTAATAAGTCAGATGACACATATTTGCAGGGTAAAATAATACATTTGCATTCTTGATCTTAAATTAGTTTCTTATAAAATATATTATGTGTATCAAAATCACCAATGCTTTATTATTCCCTCAGAGAACTGATAAAATCAATTTTTAGAAACTAAAAAGCAAGAAAAATTTGTTCCTGAAATTTTGTATATTTACCAAAATGCAGCGCCTTGTCAACCTAAAACAATCAGCAGACTATACCTATTTTGTTACCAGGAAAAGAAATGAAGTAAATTGCCTTCTGATGGCAGATAGTCACATATCTAGTACAGAGTTTTATCTGGAAGCATTAGTTATCCTGATGAATATAATTCCCAGCCTGCTTTCCTGTGTGAAGGTTCAGGGTGAGGGCAGAGATTTGAGTGAAACAGGAATCAAGACATCATTACTACTAATAAAGGGCCATGTCAGGAGTAGACATGCAGCCTCTTTCAATACTTAAGGGTATTGAAATAGATTACTGCCTGATCCTCCTGTTAAACGACAAGTACTGCCAAGTGTCTGTAGACATTCCTTGGAAATTAGGGACCTCAGGGCCAAATACCACTGTGTTCTCATATTCTCCCATGTGAGTATATTTAGAGATGAAGTCAGCCTGAAAGTGAACATTAAGAACAGTCTTAAAGGGGAAATGAAGTCATAACCAGGCAGTTTTATCTTTCTGCCTTGGTGATAAGGTATGTTATGTGCTCACTGTATTCAAATGCCTCTGGACTTTAAAGTGAAATATATATATATTTTTCATAGTAAGAATAGGTATAAAAAAGGGGGAGAAAAAGAAATAAAAGCTCACATATCACCCCAATATAATTATTATTAGCAGTTTTCTGTGTATCATTCAGTTTTTATAAATCTGTAAAAATACTGAAAAATTATTTTTTATTCTGCTTTTCCTTTTTAAGTTATCATATAAATATTTTCAATGTTTTAACATAATATTTATAAACATATTTAATGATAGTATAGTGTATAATATTTTACTAAATGGATTTAGCATCATTTAACTAGCTACCCTATAGTTACTTCCAGTTTTTTAAGTTGTTTCCAGATTTCCCTTTGCCAATATAAATAATGCTGATGTAAGAAGTCTGCATAAAACCTTTGCTGTTTTAGATTGCTTACTTTAAGATAAATTCTCAGGAGTCAAATTTTGGGGACCAAGGAATATAGGGGCAGGCAGGAGTAGATTTACAGTTGTGAGTGTGTGAAACATAGATTTAATAAATCTACTGTAATAATAATAACCTGCATGTCTTTTTCCCTATGAACAATGGAACACCTACTTTTGCTCACCCCATATTTAGGGAATAGGGTACATTCCTCAAGGCATTTTTAGTAGGAGGCAAATAACCACTTTTTTTATCATTAAAACCTAATCGGTGCTCCGAAATTTGGTGCCTGAAGGCTTTCTTGAGTTGTACTTTAGGAGTGGCAGTGAGGCATATGAGACCTGTGTATGGGAGTTTCATTCTGTCACTGCTAAAAGGCATTTAGTAGCTGCTATCGGGAGAAAATGTTGACTATTTTTGCTGCTCTTGTGATGTGTAAGAGGAGTTTAATTTAATTGAAAATGGAACACATTTTCAACTTGATACACTCCTCAAGGAAGGGGAGAGGAACTAGCATTTTCTGAGTGCCTGCTTGGCTCCAGGCACAGTGATGGAGTTACATAGTAGGGCTGTTGCTTCAGTTGTACTGATGGGGAACTGAAGAGTTAAAGATTTTAGCTTCAGTTATAGTTGATAGGCTTAAGTGATTATGTACTTCACGTGGAAAGCTGTTATTCTGGCAACTTGAATGCATGACCTGTGTGACTCCAGGTAGTAGACAAGCAGTTCAACCTTTGTGCCCCAGGGGGTCTGCTAGCATCAGATGGCATCTGAGCCATTGTGTTCCAGGCAGTGAATGTTACTGATGAAGTTTTTGAGTTTTAAATCCTAGCCCATTTTATCTATAAGCCCTGTTATTTTTATTAGGTGATTTTGCTTAGTGACTATATGTATTTTCTGGTGATTTGAAATACTGCTTTTATATTTTATCAAATTTCTATATGTGTCTTTCCTATTTCTGGACATTCAATTGTTTCATGGCATACTCATGCCAATGACACATCATGTAGGAGACTGTTCTCCATGGTGTGGGCCCAGCTTCCACTTGGAGATGCACAGGACCCACGCCCATGGGTAGGTTCTTCTGCAGGGAATCAGGTCTGCAATGTGCCTAGGCCGCTTTGAGTCTTGCTCTTGGTAAAAAACTCCCTCACCTTGAGTTGAGGACATTTATTGCAAAGTAACTTCCTAAAATCCATGCTAAACCTTCCAAGGATGAGCGTAACTGGTTCAACCAATTTTGCCTTTTCATTGGCAAATATCCCTCTTCTGTGATGTGATTAGCAGCATTGGCTCCTTTGTTTTCTGTAAAAGGTAACCACCTAAAGTGAACCTGTGCATAGTAAATAAGGACCATCATGTAATGTGCTGAGAAACCCAATAAAGGCCAGTCACAGCAAGGGCCAAGGCTTTTGCTCCTCTTGAGAGAAAAGCCATGCTGTCCCTTTTCCTCCACTGGACTCAGTAGTCCATGTGAATGTCTCATTTCAGCCATAATGGTGTGGATACTCTGGGCCAGCATCTGCATCAACATCATTTTAATTATTGAGGCTTGATACTATTTTAATGTCTAATAAAGCTAGCTAATTCTCCTCCTTTTACTCATTTTCCCCAACCCATAGTTCCTGTATTCTAGGGGTTTCCTGTCTTACTTCTGCTTTTTTATTTTTCCATGTGAACTTTAGAATCAATTTTATGAACTCTAGGAAGAAAGATGTTCAGGATTTAAATGGAATCATATTAAATTAATAAATTAATACTGAGAGAACTGACACCTTTATAATATTGAGCTTTGTTCTTCATGCAATAGCTTCAGAAAATGCCTTCATTTACTCAACTCTGTATTTGTATTTTTCAGAAGTGTTTTAATAATTTTCCCATAAATATTTTTACATTTCTTAATAAGTATATTTCTATACTTTTGTATATAAAAATATATTTTTGTTGCTATGGTGAATGGGATCTTAGTTTCCATTATATCATTTAAATGGTTGTTATTTTGATAAATTCTATTGATTTCTACATCCTACTACCTGAGTTGTTTGTGGTTGTTTTTCCATTGATTTTCTTGGGATTTCCAGGTATATGTCACATCAGATGATATGAGTTTTATGTTATTATGCAGGAGAAAGCCTTCAGGGCATTTTCCAATTCACATGTCCTACAGGCTTTCTCTTTCTTTATGGCATTAAACCTAATACTTCCAATACATACGAGAGAGTAGTGACAGTGGATATCCTGGGGTTGCTCTTGCCTTTAAAAAGAATGGTTATAGTATTATATTTACCCATTATATGAATTCCTGACTTAGAAACAGTAATTTATTAAGCAAGTTTTGATCTATTGCCATTTTAGTGAGTAATTAAATCTTTATTAGTAACACTTTAGGAAGGAGAAAAGAATTATCGATTTATTACTTCACTCATTAATGCATTCATTGGTTGCTTCTTGTATGTGCCCTGACCAGGGATTGAGCCTGCAAACTTGCTGTTTTGGGGATGAAGCTCTAAACAATTGATCTACCTGGACACAGGGCAAGGAAATCTTAATCTATCTTTAAAGTAAATGGATACAGTAAAGGAATGAGATTTATTGATCTTTTTAAGGTAAAAAGTAGATAATGTGATTGATATAAAATGTTCTCTCAAATCCCCCGTAACTATGCAAATGTTTTTATTAGGTATTAAATTTTAATTTATATTATATAGAAGCCATATATCTTTTGTCTGCTCTTAGCTTTGACAATTATACTTTGCTATCAAAGTGCATTATGGAGAAGGCTGCTTTCACTACAGTGACATATTTGGCAGCAACTGGTATAACTTCCATTTCTAGAAAAATATGAATTATTCATGGTAACCTGCTAGGAATCAATATAGCAACTTCAACAGTATGTTTTTTTTTTATTCTCAAGAAATTTTAAGGGTCTGAAATTTTTCCCTGTTTACAAGCTAGCAATTTATTCTCATGGGTGCTGACAGAAGACAGACTTCTAGATAAGAGAGAAAGGACGATTTATTAACCACAGCCATAGTAGAAGCCAGAATATCAGCACTTTTGTGTGTGTTCCGAGTCTTTATTCCCACAGTATGATGTGACTAATACTAGACAATACCTGCATACATAGTGGGTTGTGTTCTAGGAGAGAAACCATGAGCTTAAGGAAATCTGAATCTTTTGTAATGGACAATAAGGCTACCCAGCTTTTGCCTTGTATGACATATTGTCTCTGTTTACCGAAGCTGTTCACTATACAAATATACTCCAAGAGCTAGTCTACAACAGAAGACCATGTGTCCCTTTGCTCAAAGGGAGTGCGGAAATGTTAGAGAATCATCTCTTAATACATATACCTCTTGGTACTAACTTTACATATTCTGATTAATTTTTGATAATTCTTACATGTTTAGATGATGACATGTCAAAACTGGGAATTTTAAGCCTAACACATTTACAAGGTGGAACACATTCCAATCTGGAATGATCAGAATTATAGAAGTTTTCATATTGAGTTAGACAATGATATGTCTAAAGTGGCATGTGGCGAATTATAAAATGGTATACTTTCATTAATATTTGGTAGCAGCTGGATTTCTGATAATATCATGTGAGTTGCTATGATTCTTTCTCTGTCCTGTTGTCATTCTTTTCACTCTGAGTAAATTACTGTGATGTTTCCTAAAAGTCAATCTTGGAGTGATGCAAGTGGCAAGACTCTGCGAGTCGGTTGACAACTACTGGAAATGCACTTTAGAAGATGAAATGGATGATGCTTTAGAGCAGGGATTTCCAGTCTGGCGATAACCAGACTTGAGGGGCCATAAAATCATTATTACAAATTAGAATGAAGATTCAGTTGCCTATGGAATTGAGAAATTTTGAGAGGGAAAATGGTGCAAGTTTAGTTCATTAAAGAGGATGGGCTGCCCTGGCTGATGTGGCTCAGTAGATTGAGTGCCAGCCTGTGAACCAAAGGGTTGCAGGTTCCATTCCTGTCTAGGGGACATGCTTGGGTTGCAGGCCAGGTCTCCAGTAGGGGGTGCATGAGAGGCAACCACACATTGATGTTTCTCTCCCTCTCTTTCTCCCCGTCTCTATAAATAAATAAATAATATCTTTAAAAAGTGGATGTGTTAACAGAAAGACTCTGGCAGACACCACACAGAGGCAGCCTGTCATGAATGCTGCTCAGCTAAACTCCTAAGGTTTCTCAGTGAACCCAGAAATAACTAAAATAGTTTATAATACTAATAAATAGTCAACTTGTTCCAGGGCGGACTGCCAACGGCTTCCAGCCAATCAAGTTACACAAAGAAAAATGAACAAGTGCCCTGCTCTCAGTCTGTTTTTTTTTTTTTTTCCCTACTCAGTCTCCTCTTTGTTTTCTAAACTCTGGGTTTTTTTTCCTATTGTATGATGAAAAGTGTTTAATAACAGACTTTCTTTTATATGAGTTACTGTTTGTGTGAGTATTAACTGTTTCTGAGTTATGCATTGACAGTGCAAATTTGTATCTCCTGCGCTTATGTGTAATACTAGTTTAAACTGTGTATGTGCTGTTTTGTTAAATAAGCTATAAGTTTATATAAAAGCATTGATAAAAGCAGCTTTTAATGTACATTTTCTCCATCAACAGATAATACTGGAGACAATGGCTCTTATAATAACCATTACTCAATTAGCCAGTATTTTTGAAATACTTGTTATACTTAGCATAGTCTCTGAAGACAACTAGTTAAGGGATACAAGGAAAACAAACTTTTTAAGTAGTTGGTAAGTACTCTATTAAGCATGAAAATGATTAGTTTGGACAATAAATATTCTAACAGTTTAGAGGAGAGGTTTAACAAGCAGAGGTCGGGTTGGTGCTGAAGTGATGGAGGGGTTATGGAGTGCACAGTTATGAAGAAAATGCCATGAAGAACACTTTAGAAAGTTACAATGAAAGTGGCAAATGACGCTAATAAGAAAGATGGAGGAAATGTATGTACAGATGGTCGCTGCCTTCCAATGGTTCAACTTACGCCTTTTAGACTTTACAATGGTGTGAAAATATGCATTCAGCAGAAACTGAACTTCAAAGTTTCAATTTTGATCTTTTTCCTGGGTTAGCAACATGCAGTGGTATACGTTTGTGATTCTGGACACTGACAAGGAGATGATTTCCCTCGTCTGTAGGCCAAAGGAAGTGTCTGAGCGTGTTTAAGTGAAGCCGGGCTAAGCTGTGATGTTTGGTAGATTAGGTGTTTTACATACATTTTTAGCTTATCGTATTTTCAACTTAGGATGGGTTTATCAGGATGTAACTCTATCATAAGTGGAGAAGCATCTTTATAGGGAAAATGCGGTTTGTATAGTTTGAATGTTGGTTACTGACAAAAATTTCATTATTGACCAAACTCTGCTCATCCTCTTCTAAACTCTTTTGCAACTAGGCCTGACTTTTGGACTTCCATGTTCATCTCTGCATTGTCCAAGTTTAGCAAGCATACTGCTAAGTCAATTTAATTAGAGTCCCCCACCCTCAATATTTGATTGGGCTCCTTATCCTGCACCACCCTCAGGTGAGGTCTGATCATCCTCACCTGCCTTCAACAAGAATCCTGTTAGGACAGTTTAGCCAGAATCCTCCCTTACCTCTTATGTTTCCTTAGAGTACCTTTTCATCCACTGACCCCCATCCTACTTTTCCCATAAATTTCCACTTGCCCATGCTGTATATGGAAGTGAGCCCAATCTCCATTCCAATATTCTACTTCAGTGGTTCCTGTAGTACCACGATATACCCCCTCGATTAAAAGGCCTTGAAAACTTGTTAAATATAGAAATTCCCAGCGCCCTCCATCAGAGATCCTAATTTAGTAGGTCTGAAGTCTAGGAATGTTAATGAGCTCTGCCAGGGGATTATACTGCATCATTGCCCTAGGCTTAGGCCAGTGTCTTCCAACTTTGTCTTGATCTTATTCCAGATCGATGACTCTCAACCTTGGCTGCATACCCAAATAACTTGGAGAGCTCTTTCAAAGTACTGGTAGCTTAAGGATGAATGAAAAAACCTTGGATTTTTTTTTTTAAAGAAAGGTTACAAATGAGATTGACCTTTTAGGAAGACTCTTTTTATGATGATATGGAAATGGATTAAAAAGAGAGAAACGAGGAGTGTGAAACCACTTGCAATAGCACAGGGGAGAAGCCGTTGTACTGAAGCACTGACAGTGGAAATGGAAAGGAAGATTTTGAGAGAAGAAATATTTAGAATGAAGAATCATCAGGTCTTTGAGATGGATTTTTAGCAAGGAGTGTGTTCAACAGTGTAAGAGGCTGTAGAGAGGTCAAGAAAACTGACGGTTGGAAATGACTATTGGATTGGATGATTAGGAGATCATGAGGATGTTTGACAGTGTTATTCTAGTGAAGAGGTGGGAACCACATTTAAAATACAGGGAATTGTAGAGAGAATTACTAATGATGAAAACATGATTGTGGGATGAGTTTATTTAAATTTTAACCATGAAGACAAGAAAGAAATAACATGCTGGCCCAAAAGCAAAAATAGTCTAGTGGAGGTGGTCATGGTTTTCAAGAGGAGTGAGATCTGTACAAACTGTGAAGTCAGAGAAGAGACTGGAAATAGAAAGCAAAACAAAATAACCCTCTAATTGTTTTTTTTTACATTCAAACTACAAAAACATTCAAATTTTACTTGACCTGGTGGCAGTATTTGTCAAGAGGTGCTATGTGTTAAAACAACAACAACAAACTCACAACCCTGAGAGCAGGCTTAGGTTTCATCGAATTAACTCTCCTGATTTTCATCCATGACATAGCAACACCTGAACCCACTGGGCAAGGTATTAAAGGTGCATCGTACAGACACAGCTGGCCCAGAACAAGCTACATCCTTTCATGTTGAGAACTGATCTTTCTTTGGAATCCCGTGAGAGGTGCAGCTGAGATAGGTGGAGGATCAGAACACTGAGTCTTGTCTACTAAAAATCATTTAATCTCTTCTGTCTAGAATATTCTGCCTCTTTTGGGGAAATAATCAATTCATTCAAAGTTCAAACTACCTAAAAGGATGTTTTTTTACTCTCTTCAGGGCATTCCTTTCCTTTCTCCATTTCAAGAGAGTGTCTGTGTGCATGTGTGTGGTGGCAGTTGGGCTTGTATTTACTCATGCAGGCATCTCAGTTAGCCGAAGTTTTACCCTTCCTTTGTCTCATACTGGTCTCTACAGTATCGAAGTTGATTGATCTTGTCTAGTTTTGCAGAGATGTGCTTAAAACACCTTGTTTCTGACTAGAGTGTAAGTGTATTTTGCTTAAGTCCATGGTTCTTCCCATTTGTCCCCTTTTATGGTGTGCTTCTCTCCAGCGTGACTAATTGACCACAGTGTCACAAGGTATGAAAGAAATGAGCTGCCTGCTAAAATGTTGCTTAATTTATAGAATAGAAAAACTGCAGGTCTGATGGCTATTAACCTGACTTCAGCCACTTTGTAGAGAGTGATGAATTTCTACCTCGTTTCTAGACCTAACTCATTTCACAGACCTAAAACTCCTTGATTGAAGGGGAGGCCAGGTCCTCTTGAGGAAGGATGCTAAACATAGCTATCAAGTATAGGAGTAAATCTTCCTCCACGCCTTTCCCAAAGAACGATTGCATACCAGGGGGAAGGAAATAGGCAGATTTTTCAGAGATTACTTGATTCTTTGGGCTTAGTTTGTTTTTCTTTTCTGGTTTTTTGAGGTGTAAAGTTAGGTTGTTTATTTGCTATCTTTCTTTTTTTTTTTAAGATTTTTATTTATTTATTTTTAGAGAGGGAAGGGAGGGAGAGAGAGAGAGAGAGAAACATCAATGTGCGGTTGCTGGGAGACATGGCCTGCAACCTAGGCATGTGCCCTGACTGGGAATCGAACCTGCGATGCCTGGTTCGCAGCCCGCGCTCAATCCACTGAGCCACACCAGCCAGGTCTTTTTTTTGTAATATAGGCATTTATTGCTATAAACTTTCCACTTAGAGTTGCTTTTGCTCTATCCCATAAGTTTTGGTTTGCTGTGCTTCCATCTTTATTCGTCTCCAGATATTTTTTGATTTCCCTTTAACTTCTTCTTTGATCCATTAGTTATGCTGGAGTGTGTTGTTTAATTTCTACATGTTTGTGAAATTTCTCATTTTTCTCTTGTTATTAATTTCTAGTTTTATAGTGTTGTAGTTGGAAAGATACTAGGTATGATTTCAGTCTTCTTAAACCTGTTAAGGTTTGTTTTATGGCCCTACACATAATCTGGCTGAATACTGTTCTGTGTCTACTTGCGAAAGATGTGTGTTCTCCTGCTCTTGGATGGAATGTTCTGTTATACCTGTTTGGTTTATTTGCTCTTTGATGTTATTCAAGCCCACCATTTCCTCACTATGTTTATGCCTAGATGAGCTGGAGGTTATAAGGCTGCTTCAGAATTCACAGTCAGACCAAGGTTGGTGGGTCTGCCTCTTGGGGCACAGATGAGCATATCTCCCATTGGCTCCCTGTCTGGGCAGTACTGCTCCTGAACCCCCACTATCAAGGGCTGGAGCTTGGTCACGGGCTGCTTCAGGGCCCACACCTGGGACCTAGGTCAGTCGGCCTGTTACCTGAAGCATGAGAGAGTGTGACTCCTCCCAGGTCCCTTGTTAGATGGTGATGGTGGCTGATCAAAGTCAAACAAGGGAGTAGCTGGATCCACAGAATGGTGGGGTTGTTTCTAGGGGACCGTCATCTGTGCTCCTGCTACTGGGGTGTAGGCCTGCCTTCTCAAAATGGCCCTTCTTGGTCTTGGTTTCTACTGGGGTTGCATAAGCTTTTACCTGGATCCCAAAGCTCCTACAACGGCATTTTCATTTATAAATGACTGCCATATTGTTGTTGCTGTGGGTAATGAGCAGTGAACCTTGTATTCCGCCATCTGGCCCTGTTAATTTTTTAAATATGTAGTAAGTTTTGCTTCATTAAGGCAGATTTATGGGAGCTGATTTATTTAAACATACATTTTTTATGACAAGAAAATGTATGCCTCTGAACCCTTTTTGTATTTGAGCTCTTTGATCATTTTAAAAGAAAAATAAACTGAAAATGACAAAATCTAGTTCATTGATATAATAGTCTATCAATATTTGTGGATATTTGAACTTTATAATAAATAAATTGGGAAAAGAAAAACAAAAGTTTTCTTTGATCAAAATTTGTCAAGAAACTGGTTTTTAAACTTCAAAAGAAGATGTCTTCTAAGAAACAGTTACCGTTGGCAATAACTCCTTTCTATCTTAAACTCACCTTTTCTGAGAAAAATGATAGTACTATAAGCCGCTATTGGAAGACTTGGTGGACCCCAAATATGCATTGTTTTAAGCTTGAGAATGAAAAAGGAATGCAATTTATTGATTAATGTATCTTATTAAAATAATGTCAAAGCAGTAAATTTGCCCTGGACAGGTGGCTCGGTTGGAGTGTTGCACTGTGACACAAAAGGTTGTGGGTTCAATCCCTTGTTGGGGTGCGTATGGGAGACAATCGATTGATATATGTCTCTCTCTCTCACTCTTTCTCTCTCTAAAATCAATAAACACATCCTTGGGTGTGGATTTAAAAACAAGCAGTAAATATACGCTGTATAGCACTTCCTTGACATTATAAAGTATGTGATATTATTAATTAAGCAGTCCACAGACCCAAATGTTTGAATTAATTGGAACCAATTTTAGGGCAGAGTTATTTCTTTCTGTCACACACTTGGGTATTCAGATAACCAGTGGCGTTCTTCTTTCAAATGTTAAACTCAATCACATTCTCTCCTCCTTTGCTATTCAAACCACAAGATCCATTATTTTGTATTTGGTGTTAATCCTTTCCATATATGTTTTTATATTTTAACTACAATTGTTTTCATTCTTAAATGATATAGTAGTGTTTCAAAAACTATGTAAATGTGAGTAGACTTTAATTATATTCTGCCATTTGGGAAAATTTTTCTACTTTAATACATGTAGCTCTGTCACTCATTTCATAGCCGTGTGTTTTCCCAAAGTATGAATGTACTACAAGTTACGTATCTATTCTAACATTGATGGACAGTTAGATTGCATTCAAATTTTTTTGCTTTTACAAGAAAGATTGGTATGACTCTTTGAACATAGTTGCAAATAATCCTTTAGTAGTGTAACTACCATTTTTTGTAGAGAATTTCTATTTCTTCTGTGAAATGCCTGTTCATGTTTTTGCTTATTATTCTATTGGATTTTTTTCTTTTTTCATCAAGTTTTCTTTATAATGCTTTGCCATTAATATGAATTGCAGACAAATTTTCTCAGTCTATGTCTTCTCCTTTTACTTTTAAAAATGATGGCCTTTAATACTTTAAAGTTTAAATTTTTTTAATACACAAAGGAACATTTTTTTAATTTAGTAAATAAACAATAAGGTATGTACAGCCAATTATATGTCAAATTCTTCATTTTTTACATATTACTCTTGCAAAGTACCTGTGCTAATAGTTTATTTTCATTGTTATTTTGTTATATGTTCACCTGGGAAAGAATGTGCAAATAGTACTTTAAGCTTCTCCAAATATTTTTTTGTGATGTAGTTATTTATGAAAAATAATTTTACTCAGAACAGTAAAGCTAATACAGCTAGTGGCTGAATTTCCTCCTTGCCCATCATGTCAGTATGGTTTCAGCTCTTCCTCAGAGACCTTTCTTTCCAAGCCTTTGGAGGTAAATATGAATCGTGGATACCTGGTAGCTCTGCTAATTATGTGTTTCTATTCCTGAGCAGTCAGCTCCATCTCCAGTCTGCCTTGAACACGATCAGGCTTGATGACCAAATAGTGGATATGCATTGAATGTCCTTCATTTCCAGAAAACTGCAGCTGCCAGTCAGTGGAGCCTGAACAGAAACTTTTCTGAACAGTCTTGTAAAAAAATCCTTGACTGTATCCTTTTCTCTCCAACATCATCATTTTTCAGGCAAAATATTTAAAATTTAAAAAATTACTTACTTTACAGTTTATCTTATTTTAAGGGATCATTTAAAAATTTTTTTTCAGTTCTATATATTTTTAAGAAAGTTAAAAATTTTTCTTTTGATATGTAGGCATTTATTTATCTTGCAATTTATTTTATTTTTAGTATTCTGGCATTGTTTTTTAACTGCTTCAGTCTTTCCTCACTGTGAGTATTGTTTTCCAATACATATTTCTTCCTTGATTCTCTATTCTATTCTAGTTACCAACTTCCTGGATCATATCACATCATCTAAAGCTGTAAGTCCTGATATTAGATAGGGTAAACTTTCCCCATATTTTTCACTTTTTTCCCAGAGTGATCCTGACTATTTGTGGCCCTTTGGTTTTTGAATAGGTTATTTTTCAAATTAGCTTGTCAAATTCATAAAAAGTTCCTTTAGCTTTTGGTTGGAATTGCATTAGTTTTACTAATTAATTTGGCAAGAGTCTCTGTCCCTATGTAATTTAGTCTTATTTAATGCCTTTTCATAAAGTGTCATAACATTTTACATATCCTTTCCTAGATTAATTGTTAGGCAACATATTTTTGTTGCAACATTACAAAGAATATATCTTAAAATTCTATATTTCAGTGTATAAGAATGCATTCTGTACCTCATATTCAATTAATTATAATAATTTATCAGTAGTTTCTCATAGGGCTTCTGTAGACAGTAATGTTTTCTCATAATAATGTTAGTTTCCCCCTCTTTTCCAATACTTCCATCTTTTTATTTTTCCTCTTGTTTTTCTAGCACTATGTCAAATAGTGTAGTGGTAGGCAATATCATAGTATCTGATTTTTAAAAATATTGAAGTACATATATAATATTATATGTACTTCATATATAATATGAAGTTTCATATATAATATTATACTAGTTTCAGGTATATAATATAGTGATTAACATTTATATACCATACAATGTGATCAACACACTAAGTTTAGTAATCATCTACTACCATGCAAACTTACTACAATATTATTTACTATATTCCACTTCACCTTTTTTTACCCATCCCCCACCTGCCTTCCTTCTGGCAACCACCAATTTGATCTCTGTTTCTTTGAGTCTGTTTTTGTTTTGTTTTGTTGCTCATTTGTTCTATTTTTTTTTTAGATTCTAAAATATAAGTGAAACCATATAGTATTTGTCTTTCTCTGTCTCACTTGTATTACTTAGCATAATAGTCTCTGGGTCCATTTATGTTGTTGCAAATGGCAAGATTTCATTCTTTCTTATTGCAGAGTAATATTCCATTGTATATGTGTACCACACCTTTATCCATTCATCTGCTGACGAACATCTAGGTTGCTTTTATATCTTGACTATTATGAATAATGCTGCCACAATGATAGGGATAAATATGTATTTTAAAATTAGTATTTATGTTTTCTTTAGGTAAATACCCAGAATGGGATTGCTGGGTAGTATGGTAGATCTGTTTTTGTTTTTGTTTCTTTTGATAAATGATAGTCTCTTCAACAAGTGGTACTGGGAAAACTAAACAGATATAAGCCCCCACCCCCCCAAAAAAAAGAAAGAAAGAAACAGGGCCACTCTCTTACACCATATACAAAAATAAACTCAAAATGGATGAAATACTTAAATATAAGACCTGAAAACATAAAACTTACAGAGGAAAACATAGGCAGTAAACTATTTAATGTGAGTCTGAATAATACAGTTTTGGATATATCCCCCTGAGTAAGGGACACAAAAGCAAAAATAAACAAATGGGACTTCATCAAACCAAAAAGGTTCTGTCTTCTGTGCAGCAAAGGAAACCATCTACAAAACAAAAAGACAAGTTACTGAATGAGAGAATATATTCTCAGATGATCTATACAATAATAAGTTGATATCCAAAACATAGAAAGAATGCAAAGCAGTTAGTTACCCACAAAGGAGCACCCATAAGACTGTTAGCTGATTTCTCAAAAGAAAGTTTGCAGGCTAGAAGGGAGTGGCAAGAAATATTCAAAGTGATGAAAAGCAAGGACCTACAACCAAGATTACTCTACACAGAAAAGCTGTCATTTAGAATTGAAGGACAGGTCAAGAGCTTCCCAGACAAGAAAAACACTAAGGGAGTACATCAGTACCAAACCATCATTTTATGAAATGTTAAAGAGTCTTTGAGGGTGGGAGGTGCGAATGACTGGGGTGGGGGAGAGTGGTGAGGGGAAAATGGAGACAACTGTATTTGAACAACAATAAAAAAATTAAAAAGTCTTCTTTTAAGAAGAAGAAATAAAAAATATAAACAATAAAATGGCCACAAATACATATCTATCAACAATTGAATCTAAAAAAACAAAATAAACAAGCAGAACAGAAAACAGAATCATAGATGCAGAGAACATTTTGATGGTTGCCAGATGGGAGTGGGTAGGAGGTTGGGCAAAAAGTGAAGGGATTAAGAAGTACAAATTGAAGCCCTGGCTGGCGTAGCTCAGTGGATTGAGGTTGGGCTGTGAACCAAAGCATCGCAGGTTCGATTCCCAGTCAGGGCACATGCCTGGGTTGCAGGCCACGGCCCCCAGGAACTGCACATTGATGTTTCTCTCTCTCTCTCTCTCTCTCTTTCTCCCTCCCTTCCCTCTCTAAAAAAAATAAATTTTAAAAATCTTTAAAAAAAGAAGTACAAATTGGTAGTAACAGGGCAGTCATGGGGATGTAAAGTACAGCATAGGAAATAGAGTAGCCAAAGAACATATATGCATGACCCACGAACATGAAGGAGGAGTGGGGACTACCTGAGGGAGTGGGTGGGCTGGGTAGAGGAGGGCAAAGGGGGAAAAATTGGGACAACTGTGATAGCATAATCAATAAAGTGTAATTAAAAAAAGAATGCATACAGTTCAATCACAAAAAATAAATCTGATAAAAATGAGCAAAGGACATGAATAGACACTTCTCTAAAGAAGACATACAGATGGCCAATAGACATATGAAAAGATGCTCAACATCACAAGGAAAATGCAAATCAAAACTATGAAATAACCACCACACACCAGTCAGAATGGCTATTATCCTTGTATTTGATTTTAAGGCAATGCTTCTAACAATTCGCCATTAATCATGAAGTTCCTGAATGCATGTATTTTTAAATGATGGTCTTTGATCCTAACACCTAAGCTCATACATGGCACACAGTAGATATTTAGTAAATGATTATTGATTTAAATTTCATTATTCTTTTCAGTACATGGACATATATTAGGTAGGAGCATTTCTGTCAGGCGTAAAAATCTTAGAAAATTACATGCTTAAGTGTAAAGTGATTACAGCTTGCAATCTGGTAACATCATAAGTTATCCAGAGTAGGTGTCAACTTGAATATTTGAGTGTCAGTCTAATCTCAGTGATAAATAGGAGGGAATTACTCTGTGACTGAAGAGAATTGATTTATGACAAAATTGCTGTGTTTAAACATCTGTTATTACCAACCCACTAGGAATAAACATTCAGATGCTTAAACATGTCATTTGAAAGCTCTATGTTTGTGCTTGCCTTCTTCATAAACCCCTGTGAGGCATTAGGAGAGAGAGGACAAGTTCAGCAGTCCTGCTGCTATATTCGTTTTCTATTGCTCTGTAACAAATTATCACAAATTTAGCTTAAAGCAGCACTAATTTATTACTATCTGAGTTTCTGTGGGTCAGGAGTTTGGACACAGGTTATCTGGATTCCCTGTTCAGATCTCACAGGGCTCTTACCACGACACTGGCTGTGCTGTAATTCTCTTTCAGGGTTTGGCGTCCTCATCTAAACTCATTCAGGTTATTGGCAAAACTCAGGTCCTTGCAGCTTTAGGACTGAGGTTCATGTGTTCTTGTTGGCTGTTGTCCAGGGACCACTCCGATCAATTAAAACCCTCTTCTGTCTATAGGCAGTTTACAACATGGCAGTTTCCTTTCTTTCACCTAAGCCAACCAGGGAAAATTTTTTTAAGGGATTGCCTGATTGGCTCAGGACCACCCCAAGGTAATTTCCCTTTTGATGGACTCACGTCAAGTTTTATCTTATTTCTTAGGTAAACCTGGGGCCATTTTTTTCATGTTCATTTTAGCAGCTGGATAATTGATGGATTTTAATCCTAGAGCTTCTGAGTTTCACTTGTTTTAGGCTCGGTTTCCAGCTATATTCAAAGCCACATGGTGACAGACACACACACACACCACACACACAGTCATATTTAGAATTTCTGGTGGTTTATCCCAGAGTTTTAATATTGTCTTTCTGCTAGTTAGTGACAGGCCCTGGGATAATTTTATTCTCTCCCAGTTTGACTACATAGAATATTAAAAAACTTATGAGAGCTTTGCAGAATCCTAAAATGACAGGAAAAAAATACTACATATTTTCATGATATTTTGTTTTACCTTTGGGAAGTGCGCACTTTCTTATTAGTACTTACATTTTAGTGTATTTTATAGTTTGCAAGGTGCCTCGCCACATATTTTTGTCATTATTGCTTAGCGGCTTTGTAATGAGAATGTCTGCATTAGTGATTTCCGAAATCACACATGTAGAATTGGGTAGAACTGAGAATTCCACCCAGGACTTTTGACTTCAGCTATAGAGATTTTCCATGTAGTTGCTTAACTACCACATCAGTAAAAAGACTTTGTCATTTCCCTCATATTTGCATGAAATAAAAGAGATAGAACTTTCTAGAACTGAAGAGGTGCTCTTTTGTGTAGTCCTGTTTTATTCAATTCTGAACCAGTTTTGAAATGTAAATGTTTTTTTCCTATGACTTATGTGTGCTTCTTTTTGAATTGGTTTTATTTTATATTATGCTCTTACATTTATACTTTATATTATGCTCTTACATTTATACTTTGACATGACCCTTGTCTGCTTCATGTTCCCCTTGTATTTTTATGAGCCTGTATATCTTCTTTTGAAAGAGGAAACAAATGAAAACATGCCAGTTAATAGATTTATTCAAGGATTTCACAGCTGTTCATACTTATACTATCCCTTATCACCCACATTTTATTGCCTGGTGCAAGTTTTCTAACAAAAAGAGTGGCAATAATACTCAAAATGGAAATACTCAGGAGGTTTGGAGATTTGTGTGCATATTCTACAATGCAAGAGGCTTTTTTCGAATAGACAACTTACAAATAAAATGATGAAAGATGGTATCAGCTGGTAGATATCAGGTGACTGAAATTATTTTAAATATGTGTGTGTGT
This sequence comes from Tonatia bakeri, assembly GCA_004024845.1. Lineage (NCBI taxonomy): Eukaryota > Metazoa > Chordata > Mammalia > Chiroptera > Phyllostomidae > Tonatia > Tonatia bakeri. Next base: position 87,788 of record PVIA01005982.1, on the reverse strand, counting down.
GTATATATATGATAAATTCAAACAGATCACATGCCAAATGTGTAGCAAAGAGTGAGTTTTACTGCTGACCTTGTGTCCCAGGCCCAGTCAGTTTTTTGGTGGCTTGCTGTGAGTACTTGAAGACAATTAATTCTTCTTCAGAATAGGAAAAAGGATTTGCTAATGTTGGAAAGTATAGCAGAATTTAAGAATGAGTGGGAAAAGGCAATAAAATGTGTTCGTATGCATATGGGAAAAAATCTCTGGGTATCTAATTTCCAAAAGAATATTGCCTTTAAATGGACACAGAATTCAATGATGAGAGAATGTGACACTACTTTTTGCATGCTTGCTGGGCTCCGCTCAGCAGGACAGACAGACATTTATCACGCATTGAGCTCCCCTTACCATGCTCCTGCTAAGCTCGTTAATAGAGTCCCTGTCCTTCAGTTATCTTCCCTTGGATTGATCTCTCAGCTATGGTGTGGAAGACACTTAAGTCATAGAATCAGAGGGTGTTGTGGGTTGAATTGTGTTCCTCAAAAAGATATGCTGGTATCCTAATATCTTGTACCTGTGAATGTTGTCTTATTTGGAAATAGGCCTTTGCAGAGATAATCAAGTTAAGAATATGATGAGATTGTACTGGATCAGGGTAGACGCTAAATTCCATGACAAGTATCTGTATTAGAAGGTGTGAAGGTACAGGCACACACAGGGAGAACACTTTGTGTTGGTGGAGTGATGCAGCTGCAAGCTAAAGAATAGCAAAGATTGCTGCTAATCGCCAGAATCTGGGAGAGAAACCTGGGACAGATTCTCCTACAGAACCATCAAAGAAACCAACCAAATTTTGGACTTCTAGCCTCCAGAAAATGTGAGAAAACAATTTCTGTTTTTTAAAAAATTACTATTATTTATATCATTTTTTCATTACAGTTGACATTCAATATTATTTTATTTTAGTTTGAGGTACACAGCACAGCAGCTAGACAAAAATTTCTGTTGTTTTAAGCCACCCAATTTATGGTACTTGGTTATGGCAGTCCTAGGAAGCTAACCCAGGAGGAAAGGCAGAGAGAGCTTTTTCTTCACTGAGAAGTTGAACCTGCTGGGCCCTGTGCAGCACACACATTATCTCCTTACTGTTCTTCTTATATGAGCCTCACAGGGTGGATATCATTTCCACTTTATAGATGCAAAAATTCAGGCTCAGAAGTCTTACATGAGTTTGCAAAGGTAACACTGTAAACGGTCTCTGTCTGATTAAGAAGCCGTTCATTATACCACATTATTATTGAGGATCAGTCATTTCCAAAAAGAGAGCTAAGTGTAGAAATGGTTTTATCCATTTCTACATCCATCTGGGACAGCCCCACATGGAAGGTCTCCTACTGATTAGAAGCATCTCCTACTGAGACCTGATAGTTACCATTTTTCCTAATTAATATTTCTTTTTAAAATGTAAATATCTGGGAAGGATTACATATTTTGCCCATGAAAATGTAAATGTATCAGAGAGCTTTTTCTTTCCTGACATCACATAAGATCTAGCAGCTCGAGCACATTGTTTCCTTGGTGGTAAAATTGAGAGCAGAACAGGGGAGCGAGCAAAGGAAGAGGAAACAGAGGCAGCATTCAGTAAGTCCCACACGCGTCAGGGTCTCGCTGCGTTCTGGCGAATACTTCTTCGATATTGTTTTGTCCTTAGTCAGGTTGTTGTTAGGACTGCCACTGCCTTCACTGGAGGCTTATATTTGCAATGGTGTGAGATATGAGGACAAAGTGGAAACACGTGGTAGGTGTAGGACAGGCTGTATATCCTATGCCTATATTAGATAACACAGGCAATGCATATTGAGCAACTTTTTGACATTCTAAATCTGGTGGCAAAATTTTTGTGTAATATAACTTTTCTTTACTATGTAGAATACATTTTCATTGTAAAAATGAAAAACAATATTGAATGTAAACGATAATTAAAAAATAAAAAATTAAAAGCATTGATAAGAAGAAAGAAGAAAATGACAATTAACTGTAATCATACCATCCTAAGTCTGACATTGTTATATTTTGGTATGTCTTTCTAGGATTTAGTGTATAAATATTTAAAAATTAAACAGGATGATACAGACATGTTTTTAAACTGTTTGCAAATTTCTTAATAAAGTGAAAATATTTAATTTAGAAACAGATGGAGAAAATTATATTTGGCAAGCCTAATATAGTTAAAAGATTTTTTGAATTCCTGCTAATAGGCTTCTTATATTTTAAGTGTACCTACTTATTGAAGACTAAGTAATGTGATATTTTAAAGATTCATTTTAATTTTCTGCAGAAGTTAAAATCTCATCCGAGGGCCCAGAGAAGAGCCAGACTTACTTCATTTGTTGTCACTTTATAACAGTGATACAGGCGGCACCCAGAATTGATAAATGATCATTTACTTGTGTTTTTCCCAGTTCGATCCCATTAAAATAGTTTCAAAGTGAAATTATCAGAGAATGTGCATTATAGATAAGCCATCAGCTGGCCACCTGACAAAAGTAAGATCAAGTCAAAACACTTAGATTTTCAGAGGTTTTGATTGTAATGAATGTTGTTTGCTAAATAAATATTATTTCTAGCTCTGTACATCACGTGTCTCAGTTTTCTGAGAAGAACGTGGTGATGTTAAGTGGAATGATGACAACTCCTGGGGTGATCTGGTGTCATGGCTAAGAACCTTACCTGTGGAGGACTGGATGCAACAGGTAGAAGGTGAAATTCTGGGTAGTTTTAGTGACTGAAAAGTCTTGGGGGTTGGGTGGTGCAGATAAGGACTGTGTAAATGGCCTTTGTTAATCACTTTGGAAGCTTTGAAGAAGGACCAACAGGCTCTGATCAGCCAACTACCAGCTCAAGACACAAAGTCAGAAGGCCTTCACAGCAGTGTTTAAAGTGACTTATCTCTTGTGCTGGAGACCAGGCTGGGACCAGATTGAACTGTAAGAGTGGTCAAGATGCACTGGAGATGGAGAGAGAACCCTTGTCAGGCTCCCTATGCCAGAATCAGGGCCCTGATAGTGAAAACTTGAGTAATAGAATAAGAAAATTGGGTGGATATGTCAGAGAATTTGGAATCCCCAGTCCTCCTGGGCTGGCAGAAATGACCTCCAACCATGTGCTTGAGAAGACCACCTTCTCCTTGCCTGGGGATTCCTCACCTAAGAAAGACACTGTATGAAAAACCTCAACAGGGCCAACGGCCTTGCAAAATGATGTTTGTCCTCCTTAAAACTTGTTCCTTCCTTACTTTATGGTCTGGAGATGAAACACAAGAGTCCAATCTCAGCACAGCTTGAGGAGGAAAGCCTGGGGGGCATAGTTAACCACAAAGTAATGAAGGCTCTGGATATAATGTACCAGCTGCGACTAGGTAACATGCGTGGGAGTAGATCTTGAGGTTATTGGCCTTGGGCTAGTGCAGCATATAAGGCTAAAAAGCGGAGAGTTTGTTGACCTCGGTTCACATTCCCATGACTCAAGACTTAATGTACTAGCAAGGACACCTGGAGCCCATCCTAATACCCTAATGCCTTCTTTGAAGCTAGGCAAAGCCAGAACTTTCTTAATAGAACATGGAGACATGGAGTGAGAAGCCCAGGGAGGTGGGTATTTTAGAATGGGTTTATTATGTGAGACTAGAGAACCCATCCCTGCCTCTGTTTCCTGGGAGAGTCCAGGTAATACTTCATTCACTAAGGCAATACGGAATACACTGTTGAGGGAGAAGTCAGCATCTTTGAAAAGTTCTGTAGTGACTGTCCTCTGTATTTTACCATTGACAGCTGGAGATTGCCACCTGTGTTGCCTACAGAACATGGGAGTGGCAGGGTTCCAGAATATCTGATGCCAGATGATGGCACCTTGGACATAATTATTGTGATGGGCAACAGTGCCAGAGTGGCAACTGGGGACCTTGACATAGGGGGATCTGTGGCAAGGATTCATACATCATGGTGGTTCTGGGAGAAGAGAGATGGCAAGGTCATTGGGGTGTAGCTTGTTAACTTCAATTAATGAGAAAATATGAGTTGTGAAGAAAAAGGCTGATGTTAGAGGAGAACATAGAAAATAGATTCCAGATCTGAGCTAGTTATCAGAAAGATCTGAGATACTTCATATATGCAGAGCATTAGATTGAAGGAAAGGTTGAGGTCTCTTGAGAAAGAACCCTGATAGGTTACTTCAAGTATATGCAATAAATATTCTCTAGTCCTTATCCAGAAGGTCTCATGGCCACTTATCAGATGATATATCAGATAAAGACCTTTCAAGAGGTTTTGGGATCAATAATCTGAGCTAGTACTATACTGAGCTAGTACAATAATCTGATGGGGGACCAGAAATATTATCATGAGCACTGGTTAGGATGAATCTTTGGAAGAGTGGGTTCTAAATAGAGTCCTGGCCTAAATCTGTCTTATAGCGAGTCCAACTCCCTACACCAAGAAAAAAATCAGAAGTAAAACAAACTGGGAGAAATCGCAGAGGTTAGTATCACCCTATGAGACTTAAAGGATGAAGGGTTATTTCCAACACATTTCCTTTCAATTCCTCTGTTTCACCCATGCATCAACCGTGTGGATTCAGGGAGATGATGGGAGACTAACACAAACTTAACCAAGTAGTTGGCCCAATTGCAGCTGTGCCAGATATTTTATCTCTGCTAGAATGATCCATATAGTCTCTTGTACTTGGTATCAATCTAGCAAGTACATCCAAGAGTTTCAAAGTCAATTTACTTTTTGTTGGATGGCCAGTGGTACACATACATTTACTGTCTTGCCCCAGGGCAATATTAATGCTCCTGATCTCAATGAAAATAAGGTGTTCAGGAACTTTGATTATCTTAACACTTTGAAGATGGCTCCACTGCTCCACTGTACTGATGCCACTGTGCTAACTGGATCTGATGTGCAAGAAGTGGAAAGTACCCTGGTTGTCCTAGTAACAACAGTCATGTCAGATGGCGGGAGAGAAGCTCTGTAAAGTTTCAGAAAGTTTCTTGATGGCTAACATTTTTAGGATGCAATGACCTCAGACACTCCAAGATATTCTTTCCATGGTAAAAGACACATTATGGCACCTTGCACCTAGTACAACTAAGAAAACAGGCAGAGTGCTTAGTAGGCCTCTTTGGATTTTAAGATAACATACATGGTTTTTAAAAATACTTCTTTTAGCCATTTATGGGGTGACTTTGATGGTTGCCAGTTAAAGTGGGGCCCATTGAAAAGAGGGCTCTGTAGCAGGTCCACACTGCAGTGCAAGCTGCCTGTCTCTCAGGTAAAGTCAGTTGTGCAAGAGACAGATGAAGACTCCACATGCAGTATCTGGAAGCCCCAACAGGAAATTGCAGCGTAGACCCCTAGGGTTTTAGAGCAAGATCTTGCATTCCACAGGAGAGGATGGCTAGCAGCTGTTTCTGGTGCACTGCTGAGCACTGGTGGAGACTGAGCACCTGTCCATCAGCTGCCCACAACGACCAGGGTGGATCACTGAGTTGCAAAGTTTAAATGAATCTAGTGACAATTCATTGTAAAATGGTGCTATGGTCTGAATGTTTGTTTCCTCCACAAATTTATATCTTAAAATTCTAACCCCCAAGGTGATAGTATTAGGAGGTGGGGGTCATTGGGAGACAGAAGGGAGAGAAAAATAAAGGGTGATGAATATGAAAAATACAGGGTGAAAAATAAAGGCGATGACTATGAATTTCGGTTTGGGTATCAATTGCAGCACCTGTAGCATTATTAAGCTAATAACTGTTATTTAGTAAGCTTTTTAATGAGTACAGAACCGTGAAAACTCAGTAATGGATTTATTTAACGTAGGGCACAAGTTGATTTGAGTAGTACCAGTGGTGGACTATATTGAGGTGCCTCTGTTGCCTTCCCATCCTCGTGGCCATTTCTCTGAATCCAGCTCTAGTTGGAAAGGACAGTTCAGAACATGTTTTGCCTCCTTTTACACTCACAGCATCTTGCCTCAAACATTGTATGTCTTTTATTTCAGGCCCTGGGCTGCTCTAATGCTGTGGATGAAGGAGGTGGAAAATAGGCAGCTGGAACAGATGTTAGGAAGTAGTTGTACAGAGGTAAATTTAAGTGTTTCCAGACTGTAGAAGGTATTTGAAGTCACTGGAAGGAAAAAGATTCTCTAGGAAGAATTTCAAGAGAAAAGAGAAAGGGCATGGGGAAATTCCCCCAAAATATGTAAACATTTGTACTTGAGGAACAGTTATATATGTGCAAAGAGGGAACACTGACAAAAAGCTCAATAGGATAAAGCTCTTCTGTCAGTTTTCACATCTGATACACGAAAAAATATGTAATGTGCTCAGCTGTCAAAATTACCCCATTTTAGAGATCAGGAGTGGATAGCTGATATTAAAGCAAAGTCTCTTGTTAGTCTGTAGCAAATTACTGTTCTTTCTATTTTGAATTTTAGTTTCTGATTCAAAGTTTATAGCTTCAGGCTTCACATGTCATTTATAAATCTGTTCCTACTAGCCTGTAGTTATAGCCTTGTCCTGATCTATAGGCTTTAAACAGGGCACAGACATTTCTAGCAATGTCTGTATTGTAATCATTGTGTTTATTAGTCTATACATAAGATCATTTATTAGTTACTCTCATGCATTGTCTCAGTTTAAGGTATAAGCCTCACATGTTAGATTAATAAACATTGTTCCTTCTTTTGGGATAGAGGCTAAAATGAATGCATAATATAAACATAACACATACACATAAAAGATGAAAATAGCCCTACTGGTATTAGACTTGCTTTAAATATATTTGTATATGTAGGCCATAGAAAGAAAGTAAAATAAAAATGTAATACATATTAGATATAATCCTTTAGTTTTTAGTTTTGTGTAGATTTGTAACATTCAAAGATATTTCTTTTGGGGGAAAAACTTTACTAAACTTTGTAGATGTTTACATTTTTATAGCAGTAATGGACAAATTTTGCCATATTTTTTAATTTAATGGGCATAGCCAGAAATGATCAGAATGTGATTTCCCCTTGTTTTGGCATCAGATATATCATAGAATTGTGCACTTGAAACTCATGTAATTTTACAGGCCAATCTCGCCCCAATAAATTTCATTAAAAAAGTAAATTAAAATGACATAAAAAGACCCTAGAGGGCACTCTACGCCTGTTGTTTTTCAAGAGATGATGAAATTTATTTTAAATGCAGAGACGATTGCAGATATTTAAAATTCATCATGACTACTTCCCAGAGGGCTGGAATTCTTATGCAAGATCTTGAAATCAGTATGAATTGATGGGATTTTGCATTTTCTGTCACATGTTTTCACATGTGATGGTTTTTGTTTTTTAATACCTAAGATATAATCAAGGTTTCAAGAGAATAGACCTACATTTAAAAGATTAAGTGTTCTATTATGTGTAAGTTTAATTGTTTTTTCTGCATTGCATATTTATATTTTATTTAATTTCTTTTCTTGATTACTATTGCTAGCAATAACATTATTGTTCTATAAGCATTACAGCCCCTTGGTCAGAGTTTTGGTATGTTTTCTGGAGTGGGGTCACGTTACTTCGATTCTGCTGTCATTACAGGCACATTAGGTGTGTATGGGAGGGCTGCATCTGGCGCATGGAACATAGGAGGTGTTAAATGGATGTTTAAAAAGCTGAACCTGAAGATAGAAACCCTTCTAATAGTAATGAAAACATCACATTATCTGTACCTATGCCCTCACCCCTGGGCTGCTCATGGGTTAGGTGATGGTAAGGGCCCAGTCCCTAGGGGTTTAATTTAACCCAGAGACCATTTTGTTTGTAGGCAGATTTTTAAAAATCTGAATTTGCCCACACTTAAACTGTTGCCATCTAACTTATAACAGTGCTCACCCCCCCCCCCCCGCTGTTGTACATCACCTGCCTGACCTGAAATGCTATGTATATTTGAACCTCTGAACACACCCAGCTGCATTTGCCAGTAGCAGATGTCTCTTTTGAACAGCATTTTGTAGTGGAATAAATGTTACTTCCTCAGTTGGGTTCATTGCCCTTGTGTAAACCTCCTCAGCTTCCTGAATCTCTCCACTCTTTATAACTGGTATTTTAGTTCCATGTGTAGGCTCAACTTTGCCAAACTTGACCAAGGGGAGTTGAAGTCTTAGGAATAGATCACTGCTGCCTTTCCTATCCTGACTCTGCTTTCAGTTCTAATAACTTGTATTGTACAAAGCTCTCATCAGGTTCTCCGTTTCCAGGAAGTGTGCACTGATTTTTTTCCCTGTACGTTTGAAACTTACCTTGATATAACATTCCAGCTCCCAAATTCCTCCTCAAGTAATTTGAGTCCTATTTTACTCTTTCATACCTGGAGAAGGCAGTCTCCGGTGATCTACTGGCCAGCAGAGGGGGCTGCTATATGCTGTGACTTAATCACGTTGTATTATTCTTCCATCCTACATCCCCAGGGCAGTGTTTCCCCACCCACCTGGAAGGACACGCCTTATGAGACTCTCCTGACACTGACACTTGCCTTCATATTCTTTACATTCATAATCATAAATCTCTTTGGTAGTCATAATCTCTTACACTTAGGTAGCACTTTTAAATACATTATTTAACTTACCAGGTCTGATAATAAGCATCTATAAATTGGATTATCATCACTTCTTTTGTGCAGATGATAAAAATGTGGCTGAAAAAGTCAGGATTTGCATCCATGTCTTCAGATTGCAAGTTCCAGGGTGCTTTCTGCTGTTGTTGTTTGTTTAAAGTAATTGTAACTGGTAATAGGATGTAACTGTCTTACCTGAACTTCTTGTTTTACTGAGTCTGTTTAAGCTTTTGCCAAATATTGCAGTCCTAAATATTTTTGTTCAGCTCATCTGAATCAGAGCTCATAGGCTGGTTCCAAGAACCAGATCACCATCTTGTTAGAACTGCGGTCCACTATTCCCAAGGCTCAGAATATCACCATGAGCACATAGAGGACTCTCCTCAGCTAACAACTTGACATCCTCTTTTCAAACAGAGCACCCCAAACTTACCAGAGAATCGCTCAAGGCCTTGCTGTGGGCACGTGGCCAAGTTACCTGGTCTCTCCCCCAGGGACACTGTGGTTTAGTAGGACTGGGATGAGGTCTAAGAGCTGTTAAACAACTGTTGTAGAAGTTCTTATTTTCAAGCAAATTTGAAATTCAACTTCCTAGAGCAGAGTCTCTTAGAAGAGGGTGAAATTAACTTGCTCATGCTCTTTTCCTTTTCTGTGCCTTTTTTCCCTCAGCACATAGATTTCAGTCTTTTTTTCACCCCTGATCCTCTGCTCCCTCCTGCTGTGAGCGACAGAGTATCACTCTGATGGCCTGTCAGCCAGCTGTGGAATTTGGGTTTGGAAAAACATTTAAGCTGCAGACACTCTTTGTGCTAAACTGTATTGGAGTAAATGATTCTGAAATTGTACCTGCCCAAGATGATGTATGCCATAGTGTCTTTAAAGGCCATGCATTAATGAAAGAGTTTTGGAACCAGATGGTGTTGGACCTAAATCTTTTTCTTATATTCTCAGAAGAGTGTGACATGTCTTTCTCTAAATGACTCCACTCATCCCTAGAAGCTGCTAGACTATCTCAATGACTCTTAACTTAAATTCCAGGAGACCCTTGGCCCATTGTAAAAAACAAATCATATATGTTGCTGCATAGAATATCTAAAATTTTCCTGACTATGTTCTCCTCTAGAACTTTTATGGTGCCATCACTTATATTTAAGCCTTTTATCCATCCTGAGTTTATTTTTGTGTATGGTGTAAGTTGGTGGTCGAGTTTCATTCTTTTGCATGTACCTGTCTAGTTCTCCCAACATCGTTTGTTGAAGAGGCTATTTTTACTCTATTTCATGTTCTTGCCCCCTTTGTTGAGTGTTAACTAACCATAGAGAATTGGGTTTATTTCTATTCTGTTCCATTGGTCTATGTGTCTGTTTTTATGCCAGTACTAGACTGTTTTGATTACAGTCAACTTGTAGTATAGTTTGATATCAGGTATTGTGATCCCTCCTACTTTGTTCTTTTTTCTCAACATTGTTGAGGCCATTCAGGGTTGGTTATGGTTCCATATACATTTTTGAAGTGTTCGTTCTATATCTGTGAAATACATCATTGGTGTGTGTCCGCTAGAGCTAGAGATATAAAGGAAAGAATAAACAAATGGTACTACATCAAATTAAAAAGGTTTTTCATGGCCAAAGAAAACAGCAGCAAAATGAAAAGAGAACCAACCATATAGGAAAATATATTTGTCAGTGATACCTCAGACAAGGGTTTGATCTCTGAAATATATAAAAAACTCACACAATTTCACTCCAGAAAAATAAGCAATCCAATTAAAAATGAGCAAAGGACCTGAACAGACACTTCTCCAAGGCAGACACACAGAGGGCCCAGAGGCATATGAAAGGATGCTCAGCATCACTAGCCATCAGAGAGATGCAAATTAAAACCACAATGATACCATTTCACACCAGACAGAATGGCCATCATAAACAAAGCAACAAACAAGTGTGGGTGAGGTTGTGGAGAAAAGGGACCCTAGTGCACTGTTGGTGGGGATACAGACTCTTGCAGCCACTATGGAAAACAATATGGAATTTCCTCAAAAAACTAACAGTGGAACTGCCATTAGAGCAGGCAATTCCACTACTGGGATTATACCCTAAGAATCCTGAAACACCAATTCAAAAGAACCTGTGCACCCCAATGTTCATAGCAGCATTATTTATAATAGCCAAGTGCTGGAATAGTTAAGTGTCCAACAGTAAATGAGTGGATCAAAAACTGTGGTACATTTACACAATGGAACACTATGTAGCAGAAAGGAAGAGGGAGCTCCTACCGTTCACGACAGGATGGATTGATCTGGAGAGCATTATGCTAAGTGAAAAATCCAGGCAGTGAAAGAAAAATACCATATGATCTCGCCTATGAGTGGAACCTAATCAACAACACAAACAAGCGAGCAAAATAGAACCAGAGATATGGAAACAAAGAACAAGCTGACAGCGACCAGAGGTGGGGGTGATAATGGTGGAAAGAAAGGGAAGGGTCAAATCAAGGAACATGTATAGAGGACCTGTGGACAAAGATAACTAGAGTGGGGAGGATTGAATGTGGAAGGTGGGGGTTGGGTAGGGCAGGGAGAGTAATGAAGGAAAATGGGGACAACTGTAATTGAAGAACAATAAAAGTTTTTTTTAAATCCCAGAAAAATCCAAATTATATATATATATCCTACAAGAAAATCCCACAAGAAAAATGACAAATTATATAATGACTATTTGTGTCAAGAAATAGGATGTTCTCGAAAGGCATGCAGTCTAATTTAACCATCCTCTTGGAAAGAGATGAGAAATAAATTCTCATCTTGAAAACCACTAATTTACTCATTAATGAATCCCTATTGTCAGGTTTCTTCATCTGTGGGGACATCCCTCTCACTGAGCACACCAAAAGGCACAGGCCAAGGGTGACATTACAGAGCTGCTATCTCTCAGAGAAGAGTCCTCATGGAGTGCAGGTGCTCTGGAGGGTTCGCTGTGATCCTTAGCAGGACAGGCTGAAAATCCTACTTCAGTCAGCTCCAGAGTGGGGTTCAGCAGCAACAACAATGACAAAAAACACCTCTTAAAATGAATGTATATAATCAGATTGCCAATTTATTATTTTTCCATTATATCTGTGGTAAAAATTGGAATCCTTCCATCAGCCAGAACCTGCTTTTCTCCATGTAAACCTACATGGAAATGAATACTATTATGAAAATTTAAAGACTAAATTTCCTATTTTTTTTTCTTGACAGTTTGGGTAGTTACTGCCAATGTTTCAAAAAGACTATTCTATGGTTTGATAGCTGATAAAGCTTTCTTTTTGCTTAATACATAATTCTTCAACTATATTATGACATTTAATTGGGTCATATTTATGTTTCACAGACCTGGGAATTATTCTTTATAGGCAACTTTGATTTCTACATTACTGTAAATATTCATGACCAGTCTGATCTATATTCTTATTGACCTAATTACACAGAAGAGTGGCTGAAGGCTTTTATTTTCACACTATACCCTTTCATTTATGTATCTTTTATAGTTTCAAGTAGGCTTTCAGAAGGTATATTCAATAGAAACATGACATTTTATTCCCCGAATTGGAAAGATATGAATCACTAATTCAGCATATTCAGAAAAAAGAAAATTTATTTTAGGCAAGTTCATTACTTCTGGATGACATTACGATGAATAAGAATTTACCTTGTTAACAGAGGGAGAATATTTGCAACATGGATTATTCTCAACTATAGAAAAAGAAGTTGGCATAGCTTTTACTGTTTTACTTTATTACATTAACAATTCTGATTACACTGTACTAGGGTATAGTATATTTTGTTTAGCGTTGGCCATATATTAATGTTTTTCATTAGGAATTGAAGACTTAAGGTGATCTGAAGACATTTCATGCTTAATTTACTTTAGGTATCCAGGGTTTTTGCTTATTTTTTTCATGAGCATAATGATTTTGATAAACATTGTTCCACTATTATTTAAATATCTGACAGTATCTCCATTAATATTCCAAACAGTACTACAGTTGACTTCAGCTTGACAGAAAAAGATGAAGTGAACCCTGACCAACGATGTTATTGATGTGTTGTCAATAAGAAAATGTCAACCATGCTCATGTGGCTTTGCACAGATGAAGAAAATATAAAAAATACAAATTGGTAGTGTTTTTATGATGTGGCAATATTATTAGAAAGACTATCCCAAAGAAATAATATGGCCCCAAGCAAAAGGAGTTGATGCAGATACCGACCAGCAGTGTCTGCGGCTGCTGCAGATGCTTGAGATACGAGAGAAATACACACAGAGTACCGAGTCCTATGGAGGAATGGGGATGGCATGGCTACCCTGTCAAGGGGAGGGTGCCTCGGAGTGGCCTGGCCACTCTCTCAAAGGAGAGTGCCCTGTGCTGCTGCCTCAGCAGGCTTTTATTAGGTAGTTTTTGGGTAGGGATACAGATACAGCTTATTAACCATTGTCTAGCAGTGAGGATCAAACAAGTAGATGAGTTCAAAGAGTTAGAAAGGGCTCACATTGAGTTGGGGTCTTATCACCTAAAAAACTACAGAACTTGAGGGGCTAGATTCATTTCCTGCCTGGGCCTTCACAATCTAATTAAGAGCATCCTCAGCAAAGCAGGCTTCATAGGATTTTACATATCTTTTTATCAGGCCTAATCATCCTGGAAAGTCCTCTGTCCCCAGTCTTGGATTGCACCACCCCTTGTCATTGTTACAGGCTTGAGTCGGGCAGAGGAGACAGAGGCAGCTGGGAGATTTTGGATTTCTCACAGCAGAATAAGGACTCAGGCTTTGTCAAAGCCAAGAGGTGGGGGTCGATGACCCTCTCTTTTCCACAGCCCCCTGAGTCTCTTCCTGAGAGCCTTTCCGTGTGATCATGCCTGGCTTAGGTCCATTCTCCTCTGAGGAATATTACCCATCTTGGCTAACCGACCGAGAAATGGAGGCCAGGCAAGGAGCAGGCAGTGCTCCTGCCAGGGAGATAAGCTTGTCTCCTTAGTGCTCCTGGTCTGGAGGTTTCTCACTCAGCCTTATCTACAGGGCGGGGGTGGGGGTGGGGGGGGAGTGTGTGTCACAGCTCCTGAAACCAGGCAGGGTGGTTCCCAACAAGGAATAGTCACATTAAAATAACAATACTTAACAGAAAAGTATAGAAGGTCTGCATGTGCCTGAGGATGTAGGAAATTATTAACGCTATTTCAAATGACTATGCTTTTGAAAATTAAAATAATTTAATACCGTTTATCTTTCAAATATGTCTGTTTATATACTTTTTCTTATTTTAGAAACTGTTTATGTTCAAACATTTTGGTGAGCTTCAGTGGTCTTGCTTATGTCTTAGTAGGATTGGGAAAGATGAGGAAGTCATGTTCTAGTAACTCTGCCCCTTATGCTACTTCCCTTGTCACAGCTAATCATCACCATAATCTTTTTGTTTAAAGATTTTATTTATTGATTTTTAGAGAGAGGTGAAGTGAGGGAGAAAGGGAGAGAAATATCGATGTGTGAGAGACACATCCATCAGTTGCTTCTGTGGGACAACACTCAATCCACTGAGCTACCCCAGTCAGGGTGTCATCACCACAATCTTCTGAAGCAGGTTGTATCCTTCCCACTCAGAGACATGAAAACAAGTCTCAGATTGATTAAGTTGTTCTTAAAATCATAGTAATTCTGACAAAATTGGCATTAGAACCTCAGTCTTTTGGTTCAGTAATCCATTCTGCACTAAGCAATATACCTTGTAAACTATAAAACAACATTCACTTGTAAGAGTTACAATTATTACCTAATAGTACAGAATTTTGCTAGAGTATTTTACTGTATAGAAAGACATTGCATGTTCTTCCAAACCTGATGAATGTTTTAACTCAATTAGTTTTTTTTGCTGTTGAGCACATTGATGCATATGCCAAGTGCACTATGTTGTTAAACCCTCACAACATCACTCTGCAGTAAATAATAGTTTCCTCATGTTACAAATGAGAAAATAGGCTCAGTAGATTAAGTAGCTTACTTAGTGAGTGTGGTGCCAACCTCCTTTCCTCTGAACCATGTTCTGTTTTCACACTACATGGCCCACTGTCCACCAGTGGGATGAATTCTGTATGTAAGGAATTACACATAGCTTTACGTGGTCTAACTCCTCATTTATTTTATTGTGATTTAGGCTTTTCCCACAATCCATTACTCAGTTAGTTTTAGATCCATTAGTTCTAGAACCACCACCTCAAACTCCATGGTTTGGATGTAATAACAAAGTTTGGTTTCATAGATGATTATATGTTTTATATATATGTATATACATACACATATATATGGAGATACACATAAGAGAAAATATACATATAAATATATATGGAAATATGTACAGTTGGCCCTTGAACAATATGGATTTGACCTGTGTGGGTCCACTTATACATTATTTTTTTCAATAAATATATATTGTCAGTCCTTTCTATCCATGGGCTTTGCATCCATGTATTCGACCAGCTGCACACAGATCAAAGACAGTATTTTTGATCTGTAGTTGGGAATCTTCAGATGTGGAGGACCAAGTGTGTGTATTTTTCTACATCATTTTTTTTTCTAACAGAATCAAGCATATGTGGATTTGGGCATCCACAGGGTTGGGGTTGGATCCTGGAATGGTGGGTAGGAGGGATGATCTGTAGTTGTTTGAGGGTCCAATGTACATCTAAGGAGACATATATGTGAGGAAATATCTAAGAATATATATGTATAAGGAGGGATATAAAGAAATATGTGTATATAAATATACATGGATATATTTAAAACAAGGATATATCTAAAACAAGGATATATCATTATATATTCTTTATATCCTATATATAGATGTGTATCTGTACATATATCTGTATCTTATTATCTATCTATCTATCTATCTATCTATCCAGAAGTTCTTATTACTCTGACTTGGAGAAATCAGGAGTAAAAGTCCACATTTAAGACTAGTTATTTGGTGGTTGGTGAATCCTCAGGTGTAGAAGCTTGTTACAGATATTTTTGTATAAACACTGATTAGAGAGAAGGTGTCTCTGAATTAACATAAAGTAAATATGACCATTAGGCTTTTGAAGAACATTCATTTACTGTACGCAAATTGTAGATGTCTGAGGACATAAGTGAAAGGGCAAATTGTAACACATTATTCATCAGTATTTATTGATCATCATCATAAGCTAAAGAATGAATTTTGGCAGTATATGTCAACAGAAATTGGCTGAATCCCCTGTCTGATTTAACAAGCAATCAACATAAGCAACTTATATTGCAAATAGATTGCAATACTGATTTTCCTCTACTGTTTCAGATGTGCCAAAGCAAGTACCCTTCATGTCAAGTCTCTTGTTTAAAAACCTGACATGGAGTCTCCCATTTCCTTTCACTGTAGTGTCTCCTTGAGCTGTACCCATTCTTCCTGGACTGCCATTTTCAAACTTTTTCCTTCCCTCCATGAAGATGAGAAGGAGGAATGCTGATGGTCATGCTGAGAGGGCTATCATTCCCTTTCAGTAGTCCTCTTTTCCACTTCAACATTACTTTAATTACATAAAAAACCCCAAAAAATATTTAACTGCCAAAATAGTGCCATTTGTTTTAGAATAAAAATATTGGGAAGAAAGTTATACAATGTGTGAGGGTTGGAGAGGAAGGTGAGGTAAAAAGACGAGACCAGAAGACACACAGTAGGACTGACAGCAGTGGCCATGGCTGGTGTAGGATGAGCCAGAGCCAGGGGGAACTGGGAAGCTGGGGACAGGGTGAAACCACAAGACCCAGACAGAAGACCTGACTCAGTACTTTCCTGTGTCAGTCTAGGCAGTTTATTAATTAACATCTCTAAGTATCATATTTGAATCTCTCTAAAATGAGAATTAGACCTGCCTCAAAGGTGGGTCTGTAATTGTAATTATATTTGAAGTCTTAAAATGGAGCTGGAAGAGCAGCAGCAAATAGCCAGGAATTGAGGAGGACATGGGCTCTTAGAGGACCAGGACATAGAAGTGGTTGGCCTGGGGTCTAATCAGCTAAGGCAAAGAGCAGGATGGTCTGGCCTGCAGGGCTGCAGGGAAAGGGTGCATTCTCCAAGAGGAGGGTGTAGATGGAGAGCAATGAGAGGTACTGAAACTTTTTGATCCTCTATGCTTGGATATGTGTTTGTCCTTGAAACTCGGTTTAAATTTTGCCATCTTTACATTGCTTGTTACTGCCTGTGGAAGTGGAAGGCATTTCCTGAGCCTGACAGAGGGAGTAATGAAGGCCACTAGAGTCTAAAGTGCCATTGCAAGACCCGATTCCCAGGAGTGAAACCAAAGGATGCTCCCTAAAATAATTTTGAGTTCTAACATGTAACTATGAAAGGCTTTGAATAAACGCTTTTTTAGAACTTCTAAAGCTCATTCCATTGTGTCTGATATTTTAGGATCATATGTGAAAAGAAAAATATGTCAACCTCTTCAACACCTCTCTTCTAGAGAGCCACCCCTTCTCCCTTTTCATAACAGTTAACTGGACCCAGCCAGGTTATGTTTCCTAAACCCTCTTATTTTATGGTCCAGTCCTGCCCAATCAGAGCGCTGCATCCCCTAGGCTTTAGTGTTACCATAGGGATAGGCACCTGACTCAAACTGGGCTATTCAGAGTCCTCTAGGTTTCTGACTTCTATAATCCATATGATTTTAGAGATACCTGCAACCGTTTTGCTGCCATACAGACAAATCCTGTCTGATATGAAGCAAAGTGGAGGCAAAGTCAAGGATGCAAGAGAAGAGTCCTGATGCCATTGTTTCCTGGGTGCAGCAGATGTGTTTTTTGGTCTTCTCACTTAACACTTTTCTGTCACTGGATCTAGAAAGTGTTCTGGCTTGTACAGTTTCATGGTGTTAAGCTCCCAACATCTCTCATTACATTGTATACTTTATAATTTAGATGAGCAATAATAAAAAAACATTTTTGGCTAAAAATAATTTAATATTGTAGGATGCATTATCATATGTAGACCCTGCTGAAGTGTTTGATATTGCCTTAGAAATAACAGGTGAGTTTGTCCCAGAACACACATTAACATGAAAACTTTTCTTATCCAGGTCTTTGTCTTTATTTCATGAATTAGATTAAATACAATTGCTTAGGAAAGAAATAGGTTCTATAGTGACTTCAAACAGTATCTCTCAGATGATCTTCAGAGGTATATACCATAGTAAATTAGGAAAATGTGCACTCATTCTTTCTTGGATACATCTTTGACAATCGAAGGGTGTTTAAAATGCCTTCTGCAAAGACAACATATTGCCCCGTGTAGCCTGACTAGCAGCTGTACCGACATGTTAAGTGTGCCGAATGATGATCGTGTCTGTCTAAGAAGAGTAACAATAACAATATTACTTGAAAACTATAAAATTGTTTTCTTATTTCAGAAAAACTTTGCAAAGCTCTTTGGTCATCATTCAGAGTTGAACTCATTATAAGAGGATGGAAAAGAAGACTAATGGTGTTCTCAGAATACAGAACTATAATAAATTGTTAATTATACATTCATTATCTTATCCTTGTTCATCATGAGATCATCTGAGCTCAGATTTTAAAATCTGAGATGAATAAGCTTAATTAACTCATTTTGATTAGGGGCTTGCTCTTGATTAATATTTCAATTTATATCTGTTTCCTTGGGAAAAAGTTGAAATACTCAAGATTTTAGAAAAATACATAATAACTAATCACTTTCCTTTTATATTAGTTATAAAATATTGAGAATGTATAATTGTATGACAACAGATAGAAAATGGGTCTAGTTTTTAAAGACTATAAATTTTTACATTGTATTTTATTATATTTTTAGATTAATACTAAAATTAAATTAAATGAAAAATTAAGTGGAAAGTCTACATCATCCTTTTGCTTTACATGCCCAGTATCTGTATTCTTCCTCCCATCCCTCCTCTCACATAAGTAGCTACTTTTTAATTTTTTTATATATCCTGCCAGAGTTTCTTTATGCATATATGAGGAAACATGTATGTAGAAACTTAAAGTACTGAAAGAGTAGAAATAGAATATTTAACAAATGATCCTGGAATGATGGGTAGCATCCCCCCCCAAATTTTTTTTTTGTACCTTGTCCATCATGTACTATAATAAATTCCAGATATATCAAGAATTTATATGTAAAAAAAGAAGCCTTTTCCATACTCAATGAATATTCATTTTTTTGGTTGAAAGGCTTTTGTTTAACTATGAATGAAAATCTATAATCTGTATTAAAAAACAGATTAGTGAATTGGATATATAAAAAGGAAAAATTCTTCATGACAAAAACACCACATGGTAAATCAAAAGACAAATTACAAACTTGGAAAAATTGTGCAGCTCACCTTAAAGGGAAAGAGTTAATCTCACTATTATACAAAAAGCTCCAAAAAAAAAGCTCCTAAAGTCAACAGAAGACCAAAGACCCAAAAAATAAGAGGAAAAAATATGAGTGAATAGCTCACAAACAATAAAATAAAAATAATTAAAAATGTATATAAAGTCAACATCACTGAAAATTAGAGATATGCATATTAAAACCATACTGTTACCATTTCTCATATCATATTGCTAGTTTTGATTTTTTTTAGTCCTCGCTTGAGGACATTTTTCCACTGCTTTTAGAGAGGAAGGGAGAGAAAGAAACATTGATGCAGGAGAGAAGCATCAACTGGTTCTTTCCTGAATGTGCCCAGACGGGGAATCAAACTGGCAACCTAGATATGTGCCCTGACCAGGAATCGAACTGCAGTGCTTTGGCTGTGGGATGATGCTCCCACCAACTGAGCCACACTGGCCAGGAAAAGGCAGTTTTGATTTTTATTAAATAATGTGTTGTTAACATGAAACAAGCCTGCTCATTCATTGCTCATGGGAGTGTAGTTGAAAGGTAACTGCATATGAAGGGCAATTTGACAATATTTGTCAAAGTTACAAATGTACATTTCACTCTTTGAATCAGCAATTTTATTTGTCATAGCTAAGTTCTTACAACTGTAAAATGATGAATATAAAAGTCCATAGGGTATATTGGTTAAACAAATTATGGTACATCAATATAAGAGAATATTATCATTTGTTAAAATCAAACAAACAAATAAACAAGTGCTCTATGTACTGAAAGATTTCTAAGATATAATGTTAAATAAAAATGTAAGGTCCAGCCCTGGCCAGTGTAGCTCAGTTGATTGGGTGTCATCCTGCAAACTGAAAGGTTGCCGGTTTGATTCCCAGTCAGAGCACATGCCTGGGCTTCAGGTTTGGTTCTCAGTTGGGGTGTGCACAAGAGGCAACCAATCTATGTTTCTCTCTCTCTCTTCCTCCCTCCCTTCCCCTCTCTCTAGAATCAATAAAAGAAAAACAATTTTAAAAAGATAAGGTCCAGGAAAGTATAAATTGCTACCAATTGTATAAATTTGAAAAATGAATATATAATATGTACATATACACAATAATATACTCATTATGTAAAACATTTGTTACTGGGAAAGGGACAGATGGGAACCGGGCAGTTGGAGACAGTCTTGAAAGGAGTCTTCACTCTGTATCTTCTGAACTTTGTAAGTTTTGACCATGTGAATTATTATTACAAGTTTAAAAATACAAAATAAAAGCAACATTGATAAAACATCCTAAAGAAAAATAGAGAAACTACTATTGATTGAATTTTATTTATTTATTTTATTTTATTGTTGTTTTATTATAGTTGTCCCAATTTTCCTCTGTTGCTCTCTCCTGCCCTGCCTACCCCCACAGTCAATTTCCACCTGGTTGTCCATGTCCATGGGTCATTCATTTTTGTTCTGTAACTAGGCCCTTCCCCTTCTTTCCTCCTTTATCCCTCTCTCTCCTCCCCTCTGGTCCCTGTCAGTCTGTTCCTCCTTTCCATGCCTATGTTTCTGTTTTGCGCATTTGTTTGTTTTTTTCATTAGGTTCCTGTTATAGGTGAGATCATATGTTATTTTTCTTTCACAGCCTGGCTTATTTCACATAGCATAATACTTTCCAGTTGCATCCATGCTGTTGTGAAAGGTAGGAGTTTCTTCTTTCTTTCTACTGTGTAGTATTCCATTGTGTAAATGTAACAGTTTTTTGATCCACTCATTTTTGAGGGGCACTTCAGCACTTGGCTATTGTAAATAACACTGCTATGAACACAGGTGCATGTAGGTTCTTTTGGACTGGTGTTTCAGGATTCTTAGGGTATAATCTCAACAGTGAAATTTGTGGGTAAAAAGGCCATTCCATCTTTAGTTTTCTGAGGAAATTCCATACTGTTTTCCACAGTATGGCTGCACCAGTCTGCATTCCCATGAACAGTACACTAGGGTTCCCTTTTCTCCACAACTTGGCCAGCACTTGTTTATTTGTTAATGATGGTTATTCTGACTGCTGTGAAGTGGTATCTCATTGTAGTTTTAGTTTTCATCTCTCTGATGGCTAGTGATGTTGAACATACTTTCATTTATCTTTGGGCCCTCTGTATGTCCTCCTTGGAGAAGTGTCTGTTTGAGTCCTTTGCTCGTTTTTTAATTGGGTTGTTTGTCTTCCTGGTGTTGAGTTATATGAGGTCTTTATATGTTCTAGAAATCAAACCCTTGTCCGAGGTATTGTTGGCAAATATGTTTTCCCATATGGTTGGTTTCCTTTTCATTTTGATGTTTTCTTTAGCTGTGCAGAGGCTTTTTAATTTGATGTAGTACTATTTGTTTATTCTTTCCTTGATTTCCCTTGCCCTAGAGGATATATTGATGAAAATATTGCTGCTTGGGACATCTGAAATTTTCCTGCCTATCTTCTCCTCTAGGGCTTTTATGGTGTCACAGCTTACATTTAAGTTTCTTATCCATTTTGAGTTTATTGTGGTGTATAGTGTAAGTTGGTGTTCTACTTTTATTTATTTTTTTTTGCATGTTGATTGAATTTTTAAAATTGCTTTTTTTTTTTTCCATTTAAAATGTATTTGTGTATCTATCCCATTCTCTCTTCTCCACAGAGCATGAGAACAGGTCTTTATAATGAAAGGTATTCAACTGATTTGTTGTTCTAAGTTTCAAAATGCAAATTATGCTATTGAGATCCGATAAATTGCATGATACTACTTATAATAACTGCAACTGCAGTTTATTTTCATGTAGAATTACATTTATACTATCTTTTATTTTGTACCTGTTTTTAATGTCTCTGGAACAGGTTCCAATAATTAGGATGAATGTGGTAATTAAGGATCTACTAAAGATGAATTATCATCTAGAAATGCTGTGTGAATTTTGATTAGTCTATTATCCACTACTGCTGTTAAAACAATTCATTCTCATTTCATCAAGTGTTCTTGTAGACTTTATTTATTTAAGTTCTCACATTAGAAGTTGTTTTTCTCTTTTAGCATCACAAATGCTGTGAAATGAGGATTCTGCATTTCAAGACGAGGGTAACATTATTCAGTGAATAATAGTGGCACCTGCAATCCTTAGTATCACAGAAAATGCTAATATAATTAGCCCCGGGCTGCAAAAATGACAGTTGAAAACCAAATCAGGACTCTGCTGCTACTGCCTGACTTGCTTTAATTGTTTGTGCTCTTCAGTCTACCCTGTTCCTGGAGTTATTTTCATTCCCTGCAATACTTACAGACTTAGTATCATAAACATATTGGAGGTGGTCATAGTACATCTTCCTGTTTTGATCTCTCTTGTAGAGAAAGTCCCCTGAGAGAACTCTCTGGGATACCTGGATTTTCCTGTCTGGTGCAACTTTATTGGAGTTATGTTGATCTATGAAGTCATGTTGTACTGAGTTAGAGACTTTCTTAGCATACCTCGATTTACCCAGCTTGCTAATCAAACTGGTGCTCTACATTCCCTCTGCAAAACAGCCATGCCCAGAGCAAGCTGGATGTGGGTGACCGGAGATGGCTTTCTCACACACTTGGCCCCTCCTTGGACAGTTTCATACTTACCATAAATCAGGGAGCTTGCTCCCCAAAACATTTAATACTTTTAATGATTGGCCTTTTTACAACTGGTTTTGATAACAGGCCAGTTACAAATGCCGATGTGTCTGTTAAGAGGATTTCTACTGAACTTGAATTTGAATGTCGAACCTAAGTTTTTTGAGATAGGTAGAACTTTGGTTTTGGAAGAATATAATGTTCTCTTAGGATGCAAAGTGATTAAAATGATTTCAAAAAATATTTGAAATAAGGGCAGAATGAAATGGAAGTGAGAGCAAAATGAAAAAACCATGCCTCCAGAAGGCAAATTCTTCCTGTGGGAAGAAATCCATTATCCAAGTCACAAGTTAACATCCCTCTTCTCGCCCCCATGACCTCCTTTAATAAGAGACAAAGACTTTCATGCTACACTAAGGATATTTCAGATACAAATAACTGGACATACACTAACTTCTTCTAATTTAGTGTGCATGAGGTTTTAGGCTGTGTGTCAATCACTGAGACTGGTAGGAGTCCTGAAAAATCATGTGTATGAGAAATTACAGAGTCAGGCTGGAGCAGGGTGGGACTGGGCATACATACCTTCCTAATCTTGTGTAGATGAGGACACTGTCCCTGACTATTGGCTAAACCTGTTATTTGTAAGCTGTCCACGTAATCAATGTCATGTTGTTGACTGGAGACTGAATTCTTACTCACATTGTGCCATCTACCCATTCACACTGACCTGTCATCAGCCTGGCATTTCAGTCTCCACTGTTTTTGACGAAGTCTACTCGTCATGCCATTTGAGTTTACTTTGTCTTGGCTTTAGAAAATGGAGCACATGAAACTTATCTTTATTTTTAATCTAGCATGCTTGGAAAAGTAAGTCACTAAGACCTAAATGGATACGGCATAACCTGAGCACTGCCGAATTATATGGTTCATGTTTACCATGACATCATAAAATAATTTACCTTTTTCTTAGGTTCCTGGAAACAATATGCTTTTTGTTTAATGAATTAAGAAATTGAGAGAGAAGTAAAACAATATTGGCACCTTATGGTAGACATAATTTGAGATCATCCTGAAACATCATAAACTTGAGCATTTTATTTAAAAGCGAGAGGAACCATGTAAATCTGCATGTTTATAAAAGTAATAATCTTTTAAAATAAAATTTGAATTGTAAACAATTCTTTGCTGTATTCTAACCTAGCTGTCCTATTGGACTAAGGCAGCAGGGGGCATACTTATAAATAAAAGGGAAATATAATTATGTTGAACCTTCAGCTTAATGTCAAAGGTTTTAAAATGAAGCATTATGTCTTTAAAAACAAAATAAAAGAGAGTGTTAGGTTTACAGTTATTCTTCCATTTACTCAGGTGACTGATAAATCTTGCAAAAGTTGGTAGGAAAAGACTCAGATTTTATGTTTTGGCTTCTAGGATAAAAGTAGTCTGCTTATTTTAAAACTATATTTTCAATGGTGGTACAGTTAAATAAAGCATCTTGAGTTTTTGTTTGACTTTCAATCTGATGAAATATTTGTCTAGAAGAAAAACATACTTGATTATGTAATATCCTAAAGGCTTTCTTCTTTTTCCATCTACCTCCTTACAATTCAAACAAACTGTATCTTATGTCTTATGTCTGGAGGACAATAAACCCTCTGAAAGCTGTTTACAGTTAAGATAAAAAAGAGAGAAAGAAATGACTATAATTAATATTAATGTATCTGAGTCCACTGATTTGATTTATAATGCTTCCTATTTATGGGGATTACAAAAGGAAATGTAATTGCCATTTCTGCAGGACTTGGCATTCAATGTACATTTTTGAGAACAGCAAATATTGTAAAATTTGACATCATACTTGATAGAAATGAAGAGAATACTTTTATGTAAAAACCTGACCAAAGAGAAAGAAAAGCAAATTGTGCAATAGCTTTAATTTGCTTTTGTATAAAATTAAATTTTACCGAGTTCACTTTTGTTAAAGCAAATCTCCAAACACAGAGTACATCATCCTTTTTAAGTATCAATACCTTGAAGTTGTAGGGACTCAAATTTTTATTAAATTGATAAATATTAAAAAGAAAAAAAAGGGGGAAATTTGCTGAGTTTATGATGTTAGTGTTTTAGTGAGTCACTCCCCACGCCTGACTCTGCAAGAGTCCCAAGGAGAGCACATTGTGTTAAAATGAAATTTGAATTCTTACAAACAATTCTTTGCTGCATTCTATGCTGGACTTACCCCTCCAATGAAAACTACATATTTGCACTGAAGAGCATAACGTGAGATATGAATCAAGGGCTGGAATATAATTTTGGCTAAAAAGAATTACTAATATTAAAATGTGAATCTTCTAAATCTTAATATAAAAATAAAATTGATTTTTAACTAGAACTCCCCACAAGCTTGTTTTTTCAAAACTGATGAAATACTTTAAGTTTTCTTACGAAGGGACGAGTGTCTGAGTTGAGGCTTTTTGTAAAAGAGGTCTGGAGAAGGAGTGCTTGCTGTGCCAGGTGAGAACGTGCTGCCATCTACTTACCGCATTTGAGTCAATATGCACTGGTATCAGAGTGCACCAGTGGAAAAGAATCCCGGATCTGAAAATGGGTCTTGGTAAGAATGAGAAGTTAACATATGGCCAAGGTGGTATTTTAAATCATTGGGAAAATGAAGGTTTTGCAACATATGGTGCTAGCCGAATTGGCTACCCATCAGGAAGTAAATAAAATGGTATCAGTAACATACACCATATAGGCAAACTTTGGATAGATTAAAAATTAAATAGAATAAAAACATAACAAGCATCTTAGAAAATCTAGAACACCATGGATATAAATTGAGGGGAAGGAGAACTTTTATTTTTAAAAAAGTAAGTGGAAAAGACAATATATTTGGAAAAAATATTTGCATGTAAAACACAGAGATTAATATACATATAATACACAGAGTTCTTAAAAATCAACAAGGACATAGTCCCAGAGAAAAATAGGCAATGGACAAAACTATGCAAATCATAGAAGAGCTAATCTGAAAAACTTATTATAGGCAAGAAATAGTAAGTAAAAGTCATATACGTATATCTCTTAGACTGGCCAAAATCAAAAAGAAGGAAAACACTACTTTCTGCCCAGGAATGGAGAGGTGAGGGTATTTTTAGATGTTACCAACAGGTGTAAATTATTGCATCCTTTTGGAAAGTAATGGGGTAATGGCCATGAAAAGAAATACATGCATAGTTGACTTTGAGCTGGCAATCCCTCTCTTAGGAAACTAGATAGTAGAAGTAACAACACCCATCAAGAATGCATGTAGAATACTGGTTGTAACTTTTCTCATCGTGACAAAGAAACAAAAACAAAGTGAATGCTCAGTACAGCCACTGTATACCATGGACCATTTTGTAGCCATTAAAAAGACTGTTAGAACCATAGCAGGAAACTTGGAAGGGTTTCCATGTGGTGCTGGTGACTGAGGAAAGCAGGATGCTAATGATGTTGCATAATATCCACATTTTGAAATATGATTAAGATCCCCACATGACAGATATGGACATTTTGTGAGTACTTACAATTTTATAATTTAGGAAACTGTCACCTGGGTTTCCTGGGTGGTGATGGTGATGGTGATGATGTGGGTAGAGGGAGGAAGAAAAAGGAGCAACATAGCGTATTAGTCTTCCGTTGTTATGTAACAAATGAATAAATGTATAACCTTAAAACAAAATATGGCTGTTTTTGCACCATTTTTATGGGTCATGAGTCAGACCTGCCGATTTGAATCCCCTGCTCAGCGTCTTGTTAAGGCTGCAATCAAGGTCTGGGCAGAACTGAATCCCTTTCTGGAGCTTGTGGTACTTTGGAGGAATTCATTTCCTTGTGACTGTGGGGCTCAGGGTCTTGGTTTCTTACTGGCTGTTGGACTACGGCCACCTTAATATCGTAAGGGCTCTCTGCAATTTCTTGTCGTGTGTCCCTTTTCATAGGCAAGTTTACAGCATGGCTGTTTGCTTCTTCAAGGCCAGGAGGAGAGTCTTCTGTTGCTAAATCAGCTAAGATGGAATCTTGTATAATGACATCTGATTACAGAGCAATGTCCCGTCCCATCAACTTTGCCATATTCTTTTGGTTAGAAGAAAGCCATAGGCCCACCCCCACATGAGGGCAGGGGATTATTATAAGGGCATATGTCACTGAGGGATCCAGGATTAGAGTGTGTCTGTCATAGAGAGCCAAGCAAACAATGAGAAGAAATTATATTTCAAAAAGCCCAAAACAAAAACTATTTATGTGATCATACTACATAAAACTACATATATATTAAATACCTTTTAAAAACAAAGACATTTAAGAAAAGGAAATGACTGTCATGTCTCAGATCGTTAGTATTAGACATTTCCTCAGGTTCTTTTCAGACCATTATTGCAACACACGGTAGGTACCATGTATTTCTTTGGATTTTTCTGAAAGAATGTGTCCTGTTGATTCCCTCTATATTTCATCCATCTAAAAGACCCTCAGTTGTCAGAGGCTCATCATTTTAGGTATCATAATGAAAGAAAAAACAATGCTAGCTAAACTAGGCTTTTCTAGCACCATCGACTGTGAGACACATGACAGTTTCAAAGATGTGAAAATGTATTCATCTTAGGTTCGATGAAAATGACTAAGGGGCACTTTCTTCTCAGGGAAACGCTCTTTAGGTTCCTGCTGGAGGCCAGTAGAGCCCAAATGGTTACCTTCTGTCTCCTGGGCATCCTTGCTGAAAGCCATTGCTTGTCTTCTATTTTCTTGAAATGTAAATTAATAATATCAATAATCGCATTTGGTTGAAACAAGGATAAGTAGCAAGGAAATACCTTAGAGAGCAAATACTGTAGAAAGCAAGTAGTATAACATATGTTGTGCATTGTAAAATAAAAAAATATCAAGTCACTATCTTGTACACCTAAAACTAATGTAACATATATTAATGTATAGTGACTGTACTAAAATAAAAAAGAAAGAAAGAAAAAACAGTATGGTATAACATAAATTTGAATTAATTTCTAGTTGTCAGCTGTGTATGTCTGGAAAATATTTTAAATAAGCCCAGCAAATAGATGTCATTATAATATTGTGTGTGAACAATATTTTTCCTTAGATGAAATGAATGCTAATCAATCCAAAAAGCAATTTAAATGAACTATCTCTTAGAGCAATTTTAAATGTACTGAAAGTGACTCAGTGATTTGCTTGAAAGAGATTATTATACTTTTAAAAATGAAGGCAATTTACTTTTTTTTTCCTTAAAGGCTTTTGTATATTATGAAACATTTTTCTTATGAGACCTACAGGGTACTGGTCTGTTATTTTGCTTTTTCATACCAATACAAGGATTAACATTACAAGCTTTAAAATTAGTTTAATATATTCAATAGGCATTTGAAAGAATTCTAATTTTCCAAAGGAAAACCCTAAACTGGCACCTTTAAAAAATTATAGATAGCACTATATCTTATCTACTTAGGTTTTTAAAAAATTAGGTATCCTTTGCTTACATTAAATATTTTATAGAACTTGAAGTTTTTCTCTAACCTTCCTCTAAAATTAAATTTCATGGTGCTATTCTAGTTTTCATTAATAAAAGCTTTCACTAGAACTCCAAGGCTTTGTTTACATTTCTTGTTTCAAAGTGACCTGAAGCTATCTGGTGTTGCAGTTTGCTTTTTGCTTGGGAAATCAGTGAGACATATCAGACACAGCTACAGGCCAGAATCTCATTTTCATCACCTTACATACATTCCACATGTGGATGCCCTGTAGATCCCAAGGCAGGGGCCAGCAGCAGGGGCAGGATCAGCTACCTAGTCATGCTTTGTCAACCTTTTGTTTTCCTCTCACATGGGCTGCAATAGATGCCAGTGCTACAGCTTATATTGCTGTATATGAGTGAGAGAGTTATCTTTATTAGTCAGCATAAACGACTGGGTTTCTTTTCTTCTGAGCTAGACATATATGCCTGATAGCTTGGACCCTGGGTCCCTTGAAAATATATCTCAACTTTACGATATTGCATGATATGGACAAGTCAAAAACAATGTAAACTGATCTCACATTTTTATGTTTTTCTGTTTCTAAGTCTGTTCTCACATGAAAGCTGGAAAATTTATGCTCTCTCAGCACTGGTGAGATGGCCCTGTATCCAGCCAGCCAACCAAGAGTTATTTCCCCAACCTGGCATCAATAAATTTGGGGCTGCCTCAAAATAAACTCTTAGCATGGTAGCTTTCCTGCACCTAAGCAGGTGCCCCAAACTCAATCTCACCCATCAGAAGTCCAAAGGAGGCAACGAATGTTTGGAAGAAACAGTCAAAGAGAGTCTAGCTAACTACTTAATTCTCCAGTTTTTATACCTGTATCAATTTAGAGCAACACCTTGTACTCCTGGAGGACTACCTCACTGTGCCTTCATTCCAATGTATTTTATAAGATTTTGTCTTCACCAGCTCCAGTTGCTATAACAAAATATCATTGGCTGGGCGGGTGGTTTAAACAGCATAAATTTATTTCTTTGAATTCTGGAGGTTGGATGTCTGAGATCAGGGTGTCAGCATGGTCAACTTCTACTGAGGACTCTCTTGCTGGCTTGCAGACAGTTACCTCCTTGCTGCATCCTCACATGGCAGAGAGAGGAAGCTCTGATGGGTCGCCCTCCTACTTATAAGGGCATTAAGCTCATCAAGGGGAAGCCATCTCATGACCTTTTAAAAAAGTAATTACCTCCTCAAGGCCCCATTTCCTAACACCATTACACAAAGGGCTAGAGCTTCAACATGAATTTTGAGGGGACAGAAATATTCAGTCTCTAACAGATTTAAAGATTAAAAATATGGCAGCATGCAGCATGCTGCCACTGGGATAGATGAGAGAGATGAAAGCACAGCTCTTTGTTACTCACATCAGAGATGGCTGTCACTCAGGGGCACGTACAGGATTGTCTCCAGGGACAGAGTAACAGCAAGTGGGAGCTGGAGGATGTCGCTTATGTCAGACAAGAGGCGTGAGCTTAGATAGGTTTTGTTGGCTCCATGCACACTGCATAATTTTATTAACTTTGTGGGCTCTAAGGCACAGAGGCTGTCTTTAGATGTTTGGTACTTGGCTCGGATTAGGGCCGGTGCATAGTGGTCTAGAGTGTGTGAGTCTAGTAAGGAAAGTGGTTGAGGTGTGGACTCAATCAGCTGCGGATGAAGGGACACTGACTGGTCTCTAACCAGGGCCTCAAAACTGGGTCAAGGCAGCATAAAAGAATTATATTTACACACGGTTGCCAGAAACATGATTTTACATTATTTTCTTAGTTTTTGTTAGGGGTTGTATGAGGGCTGGCCATAGGAAAAAGATTTCTGCATGTTCTAAAAGAAACTATTGAAAATAGTGTTCACTGATATCCAGGATACCAATACAAAGACTCATCTCCCAAATTCCTCTTAGCATTTAGTTTTGTCGATAATTGTTTCTTGGTATATTGATCTTTGAGCTTTGCAATATTGGGTAATGAGTGCTGTGACTTCTGTTATCTGCTTTAATTTGGGGTTGTTTTCTTGTCTCCTAGGCCTGAGATTGGATTCCTTAACCTTTTGTGCTCAGAATGCCACTTAGGCCTTCCTGGAGAAGTATACTAGGTCTGTCTGCTCCCAAACTTCTCTTTCTGTCCAGTGTCTGTTCCAGCCCATTGGGCTGTGCAGGACAAATGGTGACTGTGCTGTCACCTCCATCCTCGTCTTGTCCTCTCACTAGCATCCCAGATCAGTGCAAGCACATGCTTACCTTTCCATTATCTTCCCCTGTTCCCTCTTCCCAGACCCCAGAGCTTTCCTGGATGCCAATTCATATTCAGAGATAGTGTCAGAGTTGCAGTCTAACAACTTCTGCAGACAGCAGTTTGTGTGGATTCAAGGCCAGCACCTCATCATCATTGTAATGATTTTGTTGAGAAGCATTTATTGTAAAATCAGCCTCATGCTTTTGCGGTTGATGTTGTAACTGAGCTCCACATCCACTGACTCTGCTGTTACTAAGATGCTTCCTTCCACCGAGTATTGCTGTTTGAGACATGCTCGAATATAACTTGGGATTTGTGTATTTCTTGTTGTTGACCTTTTGTTTCTGGTCCTAGTTTTGTCTTTCTTTTTTTCTTTTCTCATTTGGGATATCTTTATATCTTCCTTCACCAGACTCTCAGAGCCCCTAATTTCTGGGGCAGCCTTGGCTGCTATGAAACCTGGCTCAGCCTTCTAAGACCCCATCCCGGGTCAATGCCATTGCTTCCTACTCATCATGTAGGGTAAATGGATGGCTTGGATACAGGATACTATGAACTGACTTCTAAAAACAATATATACACATTTTCATCATTTATGGGTATGTCTTACATAAAGGACATTTGTTTTTTCTTACATTGTGCAAAATTGCTTGTCTTGGTAAAAACTTACTTCAAGATAGTTTATCTTACCTATTCAGGAAGCTATTCCTGTATAGTTTTCTTCTTGTGTCTAGCTGCTCTGTAACCTAATAACATAAAGAAATAGTGCTCGACCCTGGCTGCATGGTTTAAATTACCTTGAGTGGCTTTGGAAAAAAAAGCCTTATTCCAGATCAATTGGATCAGAATCTCTATGGGTGGACCCCAAGCCATGGGTGTTTAAAAATCTCTCTCAGTGCTTTTAACATGCAACCAGTATTGAGAACACACTGGAATTAAAGGAAGGTTTAAAAACTATCACTTACTTTCAAATTTTAGGTAATTATACCTAATACTAAATAGCTTCTGCCATCCTATTTTCTTTTAAAAAGTAAAACATAACATTCAATTCTTGTCTAAGATAGGGCATTTGCATATCTGGAAGTGGGTTAAGCAGTTTATAATATTTAATCATTTATAAATGAAGCCATTAATTAGATTTTCAAATCTTGTCCTCCAAAGTCATACCAATGTGCAGTTCTCTCCTGAGGCTATTTCCATTTTTAAGTCAATGCATTATAAATGAGCAAACCAGAGGACTATGCATTAGCCATAATTCATGCCTGTAAATTTCAGACTAAATCAGAAACCTCATTTTTCTCCAGGATATATTGTTGTATGCTTCTTGTCTACCATCCTGAACTTACTTATGTAGACATTAAATACTTTGAAATCCTCAGGAATCCTATAACTGTTGGAAAGACAACGTATATCTTGTTGTATTGATATAAAAATCAAGCTTTAAAAATTCCTGTTGGAAATTGAAAATTATAACACACTGAAAGGAACAGATTTTTTGTAGAACAATAATCAAAAATTAAAAGAAAAGTTGTTTTAAATGGTTGGAAATGTTTAATGAGTATATGAAAATGACAGAATATAATTAAAAAGTATCTTTTCTTCTGATATTTCCCTTAGGAGAGTGATAGGTTGGAAATTAAAATAAGACTGGAGCCTCTGGCTTTTGTGTTTCTAGAGAGCTCAGCCCCATTAAAGAGATTGTATTAGGTGCTCAATCAGAAAAGTTTGATGGAGAAAGTGGATCTACTCTCAAAACACGATTGGGGGTGGGTGGGGCTTAACTGGAGATAACCAAATATTCTCCAAGGTTTCAAGGAACTGCTGGTTTGGGGTCACTGAGAGAGGAATGTGTACCCCTGCTTCCGAAATAGAACCTGACAAAGCACAAAGATACGACGAGAGGTTTGTAGAAACTAAGAGAGGAAGGGATCTGCACCCAGTTTTCAGTTTTAGAGTCTTAGTATGTGGTAAAGATTCAGAGAGTGAAGGGCTGCTTGATGCATCTGGGCAGGGGGGCAGAGGGCCCAGTGGAGACGATTCCCATGGAGAGGGTTCAGGGTCACTAAGTACTGTGACTGAATGCTTGTGTCCAATTCAAATTCATGTTTTCAAGCAAGTACCCACTCATGTGTGTGTGGTTCTGACAAAGTCTGCAGCACTTCCCTCTGTAACTGTGATTCGATCATGTGACTCTGTGCTTCTGGTCACTGGGTGAGTGACTGGCTGCAGATTCCTGTGCTTGTGTGGGTCACACAGTGTCTTCTCAGAACTTGCTCTGTCTCATTTTCTGAGGCATCTATAACATTTTCTGGGTATGATCAGGCTTTTGAATTTCACACATCAGAAATATTTCCCCTCAGTTTTAGGAGTTGTAATAGTGTTTTGATTTTCTATTTGGCCAAGTGAGCATGTTAATAAAACAAAGTGATTACTACCCATTCTTATCATATTAAATAAATGGACATTTTATTAAGAGATAAATAAGGAAAACATAATTGCAAAAATTAAGAAGGTAGAATTAATTTACCTTAAGAATAAACGTGTTATAGTGTTTTGTTTCAGAGAAATTGAAATCTATGACAATTTAATCAGTGACTGGCCCAGGACCAAGCCTGGAATTTGGGAGTCACTGCTCTTGATAATGCCCCCTCATTCTGGCCAGCTTCAGTGGTACCCAAAATTCTAACATAGTGTCAGAATAGAGATTTTCTTTCTCTGAGGTTTATCTTCTTTTCGTAGGGCATTCATTTATTTAACAAACACAGTCCAGGCCTGTGCTTTGTGCCAGGGACATAGAGATAAAAGACCCTGTCTGCTGAAACTCACAGTCTGTAAACAGATAATTTTTCAGTTGAATCCTGTTGCTTCTGATTCATGTTCCTGGAAATCAACAACACATGAAAGAGAAACACAATGCATACCAGCTTTTAAAGTAGTCAACCTATTACCAACATGCAGAGAAAATTTTCAATTTTTTCTCTATTAAATTCACATATACATCTATTCATTTTCACAAATAGCCTCATTACTTTTATGTTGAGCCTTACTGCAAATTCTTTGACTCCACTGCTCTTGGACTATCATTGTATTGCTTGCCTTTCTTGTTGAAGTTTTTCACTGCCTCTACCTCCATCGGGAACCAGTAAGTTATTCTGTAGTCTTTTCCTATTTCAATTCATCCTCTTGGTTGCACTATTTTTGGTTTTCTAGTATATAACTTATCACAAATTAAAAAACCTCTCAAACATAATAACACAATACCCATGACCTTAGGGAGGGAGCACAGAAGAAATGTGAAAGCCAAGTGATCAAGATGAATATTAAATATTAAAGTTTCTCTACTGCTAAAATTGGAGCTTAGTTAAAGTCGTGGCAAGAATATATGAACTTGAACAAAAACAAAACAGAAGCTCCAGATATGTGAGTGTTAAAATCTGATAAATATATATTAGATGCTGTAAAAGGTCCTATGAGAACACAAAAGCAAACATGTAATCCAGGTGGGGTGTGGAGGTTTCTGAAAGCAAGTGACACCTGAGATAATTTGTGGCAAATAAAAAGGAGCAAGTCAATGATGATTATGAGTAAAGACATGCCAAGAAAGGGGACAGTCAGTGCAAAGGTACCAAGACGTGAGAAAGGATGCTGCTGCAACTGAAATGGAGAATTACTCAGGACGGGGTTTGTCAGGTTCTTTAGAGACCATCTCAGCCGGGTGAATTGAATAGGCCACACAAAAAGTACAAGAAATACCCGAAATCACACTTATTTCTGATGTTAACCACGAATTTGAGGGTCACCCAGACCACTCCAAGGTTCAATGATTTACTAGGACTCATAGAACTCAGCTATGCCATTATACTTATGGTTATAGTTTATTACAGCAAAAGATAGAGATTAAAATGAAATGAGGGAAGAGGTGCAGAGGGCCCGGCCAGAAGGGTTCCCAGCAAAAGCCCCCAGTTACCCTTCCCCAGTGGAGTCTTGAGGACAGCATTAACTTTCACAGCAGTGATGTCTGACAATATTCACAGAGCATTGCCAACCAGAGAACCTTGTGGCTTGGTGTTCAGAGATTTTATTGGAGCTTGGTCACGTGGACACCCACATGGCTGACTTTAATCTCCATCCAGCCCCTCCAGAGGTCAAGCTGATACCAGGTGGCTCAAGTTTCCCCAATCATGAACACACTGTAACATAGACTGACATGGCCCAATGTTCTCAAGTCAACCAAAAAGACTCTGATCAGGCTGGAAGTTTCAAGGGCAAAGAGGTTGCTTCTCAGAATCTGAAGGCCAAATCTCCATAAAGGTTAATCTTTTATTGCACACCAGCAAACTCTGAAATTCCAACTCTATTTTTTTTAGGGGAAGTCTGACACAGGGCATCATTCATTGGACCAGGGGTCAGTCTCCACTGAGATCTGGTGGGTCTCAACCCGGGATACATAATGGGCTTACTTATAGGCACTTAACATTGCTGATGTTCATGTCTGTATCCCTTGGTCCCAGAGATACTAGTGTAATTTATCCAGGGAGGTCCAGAATTGGTATACGTTTTAAAGTTCTCCAAGTAATTCTAATTTGGGGGGACCACTACTTGAAGTAGTTAGGATAATTCTGCGTAGTAAAGATGCCCTCAGGAGCATGGTGCTCTTGTTAGGGAGTCTGAATGAAATGAAAAATTGACCCTTGCAGTGGGTATAGATAAAGATACAGTGTACAGAGAAGAAGCATAGACAGTGGAGATAATAATAGTAGATACCCATAAATTGTTCTAGGATTAAATGATTGAAACCTTATTCTAGCCATTGTCCCAAATTGTTTAATTTAACATATAAATTAATTCATTTAATTTTTGTAACAACCCTATGAAATATGTGCCATTATAATTTTCATCTGATAGCTGAGAAACTAGGACATATTAAAGTTAAATCACTTGTTCAATATTGTTCATGGATTATATCATTCATAATGCTTTTAATAAAACTTATATATTTAACCTATTAATAGGGAAGTTGCTCATTTATCATTGGTGATAAATTATTTTGTATTGCTTCTAATTTTCTCCAAGTATTGTAATTTTATCTTCATAATTAGATTATAAGTTTTATCTGCCTAATAATATATAAAATATAAACAACCAGCTATTATATTTTGTTCCATACCTTGCTGCTCTTGAAACAGGAGGAGAACTTATATTTTTATTTTATAGGGGAAAATTTGATACTAAGGATGGTACTTAGGAAGGTCAAATGATTTGAAGTTATTTATTAAGTGGGAGTAAAACCTCAGTCTACTGGCTTTTATTCAGGAAGCTTTCACTGGACCCTATTCCATGGAAATGTGACAGTTTCATACATTTCAAATCATCTACCATAGCTACAGAGTTTTAGGGAATATTGAAAATGGCATGAATCTGAATTTAATTAAAGTGAATTTCCAGGAAAATAGAGTATTCTAATTAATCAAATATTCTGGTTGATGAAGATTTTCTATACATGTCATATAGAAATTATCAATTTAAAAATTCCCTTAATATTAAAACTATACAGGAAATATAATTTTGTTTAATAATTTATGAGGTTTTTTTTTAAGTATAGTTTGGGATCACAGCTATCAAGCTATGAAAAGACATGGAGAAACCTTAAATGCATATCACTGAGTAAAAGAAGCCAGTCTGAAAAGGACACATACTGTATGATTCCAATTATGTGACACTAGAAAAGGCAAAACTGTGGAGACAATGAAAAGATCTCAGGACTAGAAGTGATCCTGGTGTAAACCACTGTGCGGCAAGAAAGATGAATGAGTGAAGTACAGAGGGCTTTTAGGACAGTGAAAATCCTCTGCATTAGATCATAATGATGGATATACAAAGTCTTTCCAGAAAATGTCTTGCCATTGTTAATATAACAAGAACAGTTTGCATGACATTGATGTTACCAGGCAGCCAAAGAGAATGCTGTGGAATGTATATGCCTGAACAATGATAACTTCACTATACTGGTCAGTGGGGGTGGTAGATGCCTTTGAGTGAGCATGTGTACTGTATGACCAGCATATTCAAAATGACCGAATGAGTAGATCAATGAATCTGAATAAAATTTTGCATTAAGTTTGAACCTCTGTGGAAACTATGTGGATGGTTTAAAAGGCTGCAGCTATGGGCAGTGGTGATTGGCAGCTTTATCATGACAATGTGCCTGCTCATGCATCATATCTTGTGTAGAGTTGTTTTGCAAAATATCAAGTCACCCAGGTGACTCAGCTCCCCTACAGCCCAGATTTGGTGCCTGTGACTTCAGGCTTTTCCCAAAACTAAAATCACCCTTCAAAGGGAAGAGATTTCATACCATCGATGAATTGAAGAAAAATACAATGGGGCAGCTGATGGTGATTGGGAAAACTGTGTGAGGTCCCAAGGTGCCTACTTTGAAGGGGACAGAGGAGTCATTGTCCTGTGTACAATGTTTCTTGTATTCTATATCTTCTTCAATAACTGTCTCTATTTTTCATATTACATAGCTGGATACCTTCTGGACAGACCTTGTATGTCATTGTACATTGGTCCAAGCTCATAGAATATACAACACCAAGAGCAAACTGTAATGTAAACTATGAATTTGGGATGCTTCTAATGTGTCAGTATGGATTCATCAATTGCAAAAAATATACTGGTAGACATAGTGTATTTTAGCCTCTCCCATCATGCCATTTATTTTTAGTACAACCCAAGTGTCAGCTTCTTAGATACTCAGTAGGTTTACTGGGTTATCTTTTATTCTTAGATTTGATGTAATTGGCTCCAACTTCTAACCCAGTGTCCCTTTTTATATCTTCAGTTTGATGAAAGCCAGTTACTATTGGCTTGAGTTCCTCATGTGGTTTTATACTCTTGGTCTATTGTACCATTTATCTTCTGTTTATATTCATTTCTTTCCCATACTATTTTGTACCATTATTCTGTTTGTAAATTCCCGCCATTGTGCAATGTTGTTCTTCTTCCAAATTACCAGCAACATGGTTTCTTCTTTAGAAAACTTTTATTGGATATTTGGGACAAAAAAGGTTACGTCATGGGACATCATATTATTTAAAATCAGGTAACAGATATTTGTATCTGTTAGATTTTTCTCCATAACAAACCACCTCAAAACTTGAAGCTGACAATCATTTTATCATTGCTCCTGAGTCTATGGGTTGACCATGTAGTTCTACAGTCATCTGAGATCTGGTTGTTTTAGGATGATCTCTCTCATCTGTTGGGCAGATGGTGTTGGCTGTTGTCTGGGGAGAGGGGGATGACTGAACCGTGTGTCTTTCATCATCTAGCACACTAGCCTTGTGTTTTAACATGGTAACAGCAACAGAATTCTGAAGAATGGCAACAGACAAATCTTTAACACACAAACTCTTTTCAAATAATGCTTATGTCAGGTTTGCCTTGACAAAAGCAAGACACATGGCCAAGCCCACGATCAGTGTGGGAGGGTAATACTCAGGGGAGTGAGTGATACAGAACAGGGAATGGTTAAGTCAAGTTTTAAACAATCTACCATGCATTGCTTAACTTTTTAACCTGCTTATTTCTTTATCAATCATGCTTTCTTAGAAGACATGTGTATCCCATTGCATTGCGGGACTAACTCTTCTGACCACTTCTCTCCTCCTTAACTCAGTAACTCCCTTGTGCCTGTGCCCTATTTTGTGTATTCATTTTACACAAATCACTTTAGCTTTTTTTAAGACTGTTTTCAAATTTTTTCATATGCAAAATAAATCCAACCTTCAAAGACCCAATTTTTGTAAACAAAATTGCTGATGAGATATGTTTAAAAATAAAAAAGCTCTCTGTATGATAGAAATTCAGTAGACAACTCAATCTTTTTCTCATAGCCACATACATATGAAGCTGGAACAATTCCCACAAGACAGTAATAGTCCTTTTATGTGTTTAGTGAATAAACAAGGCTTGGGGTTGGTAAACCGTTTACAATAGTTTGGGGCCCTTCTGTAGGTTCTTGGTTGTTGAAAAAATTTTAGTATATTTGGGAAAAAAAAAAAACACCTTTCAGAAAGTGAATATTTCTAAACTGACTGGTACAGAAAGAGAACTGTGCTGATGATGATGAAAGGAAACCTGAACATTTTGAAATAGTGTTTTTTAACACTATTGTTGTATAAAGGTACCCAGTTTATTTTAAAAACCTAATAGAACTTTGCTGCAGAGTTTTAAAATCTAATTACTACCAACAGCAACTCTAAAATCTGAAAAATTTACTCACTGACTGATTTTGTTCTTGGGTGTGAAATTGGGTTGTGCACTCAGACGAGGCTCTTGGGGACTTCCCTGTTATGCTGAGGTAGCAACTGGATGATCTGGGTGTAGACTGTGTAATTTCACTCTATGATTTCTGTAGAAGGAGGAAGTTCTACTAATCTGGTAGGTATAATTAATTATTCACCAATTTAATCACATAGCATATATGTATCAATAACAAGCATAATTAGATTTCTCTGATGCCTATAGCACCAGGATATATACTTCAGCAGGATCATCTGAGGAAATATAGATATCCAGTATAATTTGAATTTCAGATAGACAACAAATAATTTTTTGTTGTAGAAGTATGCCCTAAAAATTGCATTGGAGTTATCTATGTATTTATGTTAAAAATTATTCATCTGAAATTCAGATTTAATGGGGGAAATCTGTATTTTTATTTGCTATTTCTGGCAACCTTATCAGCTTAGTACAATATGAAGCCTAAGACATAGTATACATAAGCTCAGGACATAGTATACATAAAAAGTAATAATATAAGGAAACATATTGTGGTGGTTCTAACACATATATCCACAAATTCTTTGACACTCTTTCATTGAGATGTGAGGTCTATGTCTTTTATCTTAAACGTGGTTGGGTTTAGGGATTTGCTTGTAAGCAATAGAAAGCACAGGAAATGCTGTTGGTTGGCTACTGAGACTAGGTCATGAAAGATGATACCGCTGCACCTTGCTCGTGCAGACTCTTGCCACTGAAACACTGAGCTGCTGCATGAGAAGACTAACTATGCTGAGGCCTCTATGCTATAAAGAAATCCAGGCCACATGGAGAGGCTCAAGTAGGTGATTCATTAAGAGCTCCAGTTTAAGTCCCACTGAGGTTACTACCTTCATGGCTGATGCTTGGAGACAGCATCAACCACCATGCTAGTGACTAAAGTCACCTCCAGATGATTCTAGACCTTAGCCAGTGAGTAACTACAAGCGGAAGCCCAGACATTGTGGAATAGAGATAGACCATTTCTGTTCTATTCTATCTCCATTCTTGACCTGTATCAGTTGAGAGCATAATAGCATGGCTATTCTAAGCCATTAAATTTGGGGATAATGTTTTTTTTTGCAGTAATAGCAACTGTAACTCATATGTTGAGTACAAAGTGAATGTTTAACATAATTTGTGCTACAAGAGTTTGGAAAAGGAAGCAGTCACGAAAGACTTGTGTTGGAGTGGGTCTCTCTGCTCAGCCCCTCCCCCATACTTGAAAGGCAGAGCTTGTTAGGAAGTATAGGACGTGAACAATGGGAAAGGAACTTGTTTAAGCAGGGTTAATGGCAAAGATCTTTGTTCTTTTTCTTTAAAATTTCTTTTCTTAGAGTATTTGCAATTCAAAATAAAGCAGCTTATAAAGCACTTGTAAAAAGTCTAATGGTTGAATGGAAGAAAGCATAAATTAAACTTCTATCTTGATTTTTGAGCTATGTTTCTGAGCATTTAAAAATGAAACTATTATGGCTGTGCATAGGGCTTAATAGTCCTTGGGGAGACTGATAAACTGAGAAACAGATGGTAGTAATTTTGAATTGGTCACCTACCAGGCTGACTTAATGACTTAAATTTCACATTTCTTTAAAATTTTGAAACAAGGGCACTCAAAAGGACAAAAATGTTTTATGGGAGAACAAAACAATTTGGTGAAAAAAAGGCTTTTCTTTTTATGCTTTATTGCCTTTAGAACAGTCTCCAAACTGCTAAATGACCAAAGATAAAAGCAAAAGAAAACATTTTGCCCCTATATTTTGCCCCTAAATCCTTATGGAAGGAGTTTTTTTAGAGTCCCCATTGCAGCTATTGTGGGAGAGATGTTGAAGGCTGAGTCCTTTTCCTTGAAGTTTACAAGGTCAGATGTTTGTAATGTAAAGGATGTTTGTACATCACTCAAAATAAAGCTAAAATCCAGCAATTCCTCTTTAGTGATGTAGCAGTATACTTCTTAGTCTGGGAGTGGACTTCTGGGAAAATGGTGGATTAGGTGTTGCAGAAAGATCTCCCCTCACCCCCTTACTGCATTTTGTACTCTCTTTCCTTCCCTGGCCTGGAACCTCTCTGGATCTTCCCAGGACCCGTTCTCAAGCTGTGACCAAGGTGGCAGGGTCTATCTGCTTCTCCCTTTCTGTGCTGTACATAGTCTATCAACACTGGCTTCTTTGAGTTTCCTCCATATTATCCTTTGAACCTATTAATGAATCCTCCACATGTGCCCATGCAAATGCACCGCCCCTTAGAAATGTGTGGCAACGATATAGGCTGGATCTTCCAGAATACAAACAATTCCATTGTCTCCAAAGATGAAATCCCTTAGAAATCCCTGAATTTTGATATCTAAAATCATTTCTCAGAACCTTACTTAAATGTGAGAGGGACCTGAAATCCTTATAGGTCACGTGTTAGATTCCTTGTATGAAAAATTCTTATTCTCCCCCCATCATTGCATCTATTTAAAAAAATCAGTTTTCTAGTTACTCTACAACTGTCGTTGGAGACATTGATATTTGCCTTACTTTTTGTCCTTGCCCAGATTCTAATGTTTTCCCATCCATCCATTTATCCATCCATCCATCCATCCTTCCCTCCTTCCCTCCATCCCTCCATCCTTCCCTCCATCCATCCATCCAGTTATTCACTGCAGACAGCTCTATCATACCATAGCCTCATAGCTACTTGTAGTTCTCAACTTTGATATCCTTATTTCTTTTTCAATTAGTTACCTAGCACATTGTGAACCTTATGTGAAATAAATGAAAATGCTTAAAATATAAATTAATTGTTAAAAATACCTCTGGACATTGGTAATAGATGGGATCATATACCAAAACTCAAATTTTCTTCCTTATCTTCCGTATCTTCCCTGATGATGTGGCACCTTTAAGCCTCTGCAAATATTCACCCAATTAAGTTTTCAATCATCCTGAAGGTGGATGGTGGTGGTATCTAATATGTGCCTTAGCATCTGTCAGGTGCAATTACCGCACCTTGTCTACCCTCATTTTCCTTTGTCACTCCTGAGCTTCTGAACCCCTGGTGCCTGAGGGGCTGCTTCTCAGCACTCTACTTGTAGGTACCCCCTGTGCAAACACCCACATGCAAATCAAATGTTAACTCTCTTTGAATTTCCATAGCTGCCAGTTCCCAAGGTGGAACTGACTGTGACCTCCTTGGTTAGACTTCTGTCCTGGAGACTTAAGTTACACACCTTATGCCTGTCCTATCTCAGATAGTCCCTCATGAAACAGTTTACTCAGCTTTGGGTTTCATTTGATTGTGCTGTAGTTTTATAGTGGTGGTTCTCATTTTTGTGCATTAAAACCATCATTTGAAATCACCAACTTAAAAATGCTGATGCCCACCTCAGATTTTGCTTTACTCCTTCTGAGGTGGGCCCTGGCTTTAGGGATTCTATTGGGCTGTGAGGGCTGGAAATCTCTGGTTCATTTCTAGGCATTGACAGGAGGATGATACTGCTCATCTCCCCACCACTCTAGTGCTGTGGTGTCAAAATAGTAGTTCTCCTCCTTCAGAGCAAAACAAACAGCCCCCACCCTCCAGCAAATCATATCAGTGCACTCACCCTATAGTCAGAGAAGTCTGAATTAGAGTCCATAGCCGTTTTTATCAGGAAGTAATTCCAAACAGAAACTCCTGGGGGAGAAAAAGACAGACTTTCTGGTGTTGGAAGTTTCCCCATTCAAAGCTATAAGGAAAATTTTTGGCTCAGCCTAGAAAGGGGTTGATTAGGGTAGAAAAATAAGCACATATTACCTCAACTTCATCCATTCTATCCTGGTCCAGTGCTATGGACACTAGCATCCATTCTGATTGGTTAATACCTATGCTAAATAAGTTATTAAATATACTGAACATCACCTGTGCTTCCAAAAACAACTTAAAAATTCTGTAGTTATATATTATATATAAGAAGACTAAATGTTTAATAAAATATCTATATACAAGAAGTGATCCTATAAGAAATAAACCAATATCATTTAGAAATTATTTTTGGAAATCTGTTTTGGGTCCATTTAATATCTGGTTTATACCTGCCTAAGGAAAGTTATTTGATGTAGAAACCTAATCTTAGATTAGTCAAAAAGAATTTGAGGAATACCTTAACAGAGCTTTAGTTTGCAACTAGGATGGTTCTTAAAATATATTGAAAGAAGGAAGCCAGCTGCTAGCACAAAGGAATACTACTCAATAGTCACTGTGTAGGAGTTGCTGTGAGGGCTGGAAAGGAGACAGTACAGATATTCAACAACTGCTTAAATTTCTACTTATTTATTTTAGAGAGAGAGAGAATGGGGGAGGGAAATATCAGTTTGTTATTCTACTTATGTATGCATTCATTGGTTGATTCTTGTGTGTGCCTGACTGGGCATCAAACCTGCACCCTTGGTATATTGGGACAGTGATCTAACCAACTGAGTTACCCATCCAGGGCCCAACAACTGCCTAAATTTTAACCAAGAAGTACATTGGGGAAAGTGCCACACTTGAACTCTAGAGATGATCCACATTTTAGGTGTAGAGAGTTATAAAGTCTTGGTATTCTCTGCATAATTTGGCAACCTAGAAATGAATAAATCATTTGGGTCAGATTTAATGCATATGAGTGTTGGAAGTAAATAAATTTATGACTAGGTTGTTAATGTATAAGTTCACTTTATACATCATGCTATAATGTATAGCATGATGTATAAAGCATGATGTATGCTATAATGTATATTATAGCATAACCTTTACAAAGAATAATCCCACCTTATTATTTTCAGATATTTTTATTTGTGAACTAAAAAGAATCTATGGTGATACTATATTTATAGATTCAAAGATACTTTGATAAGTTTGATTATTAATAAACATAAATATAAGCAACAAAGAGGACAGGTGAAAAGTAATTTTGGGTAGGAAAAGTGACTCCCATACATTTTCAAGGTAGTTTTATTTGAAGTTTCACAAATGTCCTGAAAGCACACCAGAGAATACTCAAATCTGCAGGTGCCACAGGCCACTAGCTTTTCTGAGTAAAGACCCACCTGCCTATTCATTTGCCACTTAACACATTCCAGGCGCTGTATTGGATTACAGAGATGAAAGGACGAAGATGACACAGTCCCTGTCCTAAAGGGCACAGTGCTGGTGGTGGACACAAACAGGTAAATAGGTAACTGCATTCAAAACATCATGTAAGAGGTCTGCAGAAATGAATTAGTCACTCCATGTAATTATATATCTTTTTCGGTCTATGAAGCTGCTTGGCAGAAACTGCAAGGGAGTTTTCAAACCAAACACAGATTCTCTCCCACAGGCGTGACTCATCAGTCGCGATCGTCTTGTCCAGTGTTAAATGCAACCACATCATGCTGTCTTGGAGTCCAGATTCTGAGCACTTCATTGGTACAAGAACGCAAGGATGGGGATTCTGTCTGATCTCAGCGAACGTCTCTCATTTTTCTGGTCCAGCTTTAGTGCTCTTCAGCTCATGTTTCTGAGACAGATAGTATCTGTTCTCTGATCCTTTAGTAATGAAAGCGAACTTCACCATACCTGCATTCAAGCGCACACTTGCCCAGTTTAAACCCTAGGGTCTATCCCAGTTTCCACCAGTAGGTGGTAGGGAAGTCAAAGACAGTTAACCTGTTCATAATTGTTTAGGGCTGAGACCACAAGTACAATGATTTTGACACTTCTGGGTAAATATCACCTTCTATGTTTATAACAACACTTTTAGATATAGTTCTCACTTGATTTGACTTGTAAAATCTGTGTTGTTTTGAATCACATTTTTAATCTAGTTTCAAGCATCCGCACTGTAGTTATTAATGTGTGTGAGTGTGTGTTGATTTGCCTTACTTAAAGCTTACCTAAAGCAGACATAATCTTTACAGCAGAGAAAAATATAATA
This sequence comes from Tonatia bakeri, assembly GCA_004024845.1. Lineage (NCBI taxonomy): Eukaryota > Metazoa > Chordata > Mammalia > Chiroptera > Phyllostomidae > Tonatia > Tonatia bakeri. The sequence continues at coordinate 43,083 of PVIA01005982.1, read as the reverse complement.
AAAAATCATAAATCAGTTCCTATGTGCTAGTATTAACATCTAGGGAGATTTTGTTTCTAGACTTAAAAAACCTGAGAGTCTAGTTATCCATTTTCTTTATTTCATTTCTTTTTAAAAAATATTTTTATTTATTTATTTTTAGAGAGAGGGGAAGTGAAGAGGAGAGAGGAGAGAAACATGGTTGCCTTTCATTCGCCCCAGTCTGGGGACCTGGCCTGCAACCTAGGCAGGTGCCCTGACGAGGAAATGAACCGGTGATCTTTCAGTCTGTAGGATGGCTCCCATCCCACTAAGTGACACCAATCAGGACACTTATTTCATTTCTTATTTTGCAAATAAACCAAAAGGGATAGGGACTTACTGACTGTATCGAACACCTATGGTGTTTTTTCCACCCTTTTTTCCAAGTTGTTTTATGTAAGGCCCAGCATGTACACAGGTTAAGAGTAAAGGAAACAAAGGCTAGTCAGGACAGAACATCAAGGTAATTTCCCTTAACCAGCACATTTCTACGTAGTAGGTAGGGCCTGTAAAACTGCATTTTAAACAGACTTTGTACCAAACACCTCCATGAATTAATCGGAAAAGAAATTATTTAAAGGACCATCTTTGTTTTTTAGGAAGCCTTCTGAGAAAACACATTTCTTTTGTTAAGTATATTTCTTAGTGAAGCAGACTCTTTCTTTGTAACCTTTTGTGTCTTTTCTCTTTTGTACACCAAATATTTTCTTGGTTTCAGGGGCTATTCCATTTCAATGAAGTACTGAAAATGGTCCTGACAAATGATTTGTTCTTGATAATCTATTTAAACATTATCATAGGAATAAATATCTGGCAATAAGAATTAGAAGTTATTTTTCTTTTGTAAAGTTAAGAAATAAAATTAGCTTGCCTTTATGCAAGTCAGTACATTTGATATATAAAATATTTATTTGGCAAGATATGTGGTGTTAACTTGAAGTCCAAAATAATATTTCCTTTTTAAACTCTGGTGTGTCATCAGAAATTACTTTGTTGAACAAATTATTTGGTAGGAAGATAGAGGAGACTTTTGGATCTTCCCAAATCCCCACATAAAAATAAACACAGTAACTAGATAGCAAAACCAAAAATATTCACGGACAACATTTATAATAAAATTGGGTGACATGATACTCTCTTGAATCCCAAAAGTAAAATCACCAAATGCTCTCTGTTTGCTTTGTATGCCTATCTCAGTCTCAAGGAATATTATAATATTTTTCTATTGCTGTTGTAATAAATCACTGCACACTTAGCAGTTTAACACAACTGAAATTTATTATCTCACAGTCTGTGGGTCAAAAGTGTGAGCTCAGAGTGGCTTAGCTGTTTCCCGGGCTTCAGGTCTCACAGGTGGCTGAAACAGGAGTGTCAGCAGGTGTGGGTTCCCTTCCGATTAGGGGTGGGGGGAGCCAGGAATCCGCTCCCAGGCTATTTGTATGGTTGGCAGAACTCAGCTCCATGCAGTGTTCCATGTTTCCTTTCTAATGCCGGGGGTTGCCCTTACATCCTAGAGGCCTCCCTTCAGTCCCTGTACACCTTCAACCTTCTCACGCTGCTATGACTCTGCTTCCTCTTCTTCTGCCACATCTTTCGGATTGACTTTTTTGCTTTGCACTTTTAATTTTAAGGGCTCAAGTAATGAGGTTGGGCCCGTCTGGATAATCCAGGATAATCTCCCTCTTTTAGGTCTATAACCTTAATCTTATGTACAAAGTCTCTTTTGCCTATAACATAAGATACTTCTCCAGATTCTGGAGAATAAAGCATGCAAGCCTTCGAGAGGGACATTATTCTGTCTCCCACAAAGATAAATTTGTAAATATTTTTATCACAGGATCTATTTCTATGAAGTTTAAACAGGAAGTTACTCTATATTTCTGTCAATCTGAACTTTTTCTGGGGGAATCACTTCAGTCTGCTTTCTGAGGACTTGGGTCTCTTTATCAGACTCTGAAGTCATTCTTTCTGATCTAGTAATGATTAAGCATCCTCTCCTCTTGACGTCCTCTCTCAGGAACAACTAGACCTGGGTCCCTCTCCTCTTCCCACGTACATACATCCAAGAAGCTCTGCAAGATCTCACTCTTTTCCCCTAGGTCAGTCTCTTGCTTTCTTCCTGCCATCTTTCATTTTCTTTCATCATCATGCTCTTTTCAAAGCATATTTTCACTGCTAATTCAATCACTTCTTGATTTTCTGAGCAAATGCGATTCTAGGGACAGAGTGTTCCAGGCACAGTTCTTTTTAATTGCCTACTTAGCTGTTGTAATTTTAATGTTTTTCTTGAGATATCTCTCTTTCAACTGAAGAAGATGGCATATTTCCTAATAATGAGGTTCTATGGTCATGGATTACATCATTAACAAATTAAAGCCAGTGTGAAACTATTATGTTGTGTGTATATGCGTGGTATCTTCTAGCCTGTTGACAATCTTAGTTTAAGAATCTAGCCTTTTATCTACCAACAAAGCTACAATAATAAACTTCTGGGACCCCACAATGTTAGAATCTCATTGAACTCTTTCTAAACTGTTAAACCTTAAAGCCATCTTCCCTGATCATGTCAGAAACTGCAATACCCAAGTATTTTCTTGGTCTTCATATAATAGCCCTTGTTCCTGTGTCTCAAGGATTGTTGTGTTTTATTTTACCGATGGTTTAGCCAATATTTAACTTTTCTCTTATCCCTATTGAGTCCTGAACGAATGGAGTCATAGAAGAGGAAGCTGACAGTAGATATCAAGATATCAGCTTCATAACAGAGGGGAACTGGATTGGAGAAGGTAGTGCAGATGCACCGCTTAAATGGGCTTTCAACCACACGGCCCCGACTTCACCATCCAGGAAGTGGCACATCTAGACACTGGCAACTTGGCACTCTAAGTTTCACATAGGGTGGAGAACAGCCTAGAGTGTTCCCTCTCTGTTGGCAGGAAAATCCCAAATTAACAACCATGTTATCACCTGCCATAGATACCACACCTCTTGCTACCATCTTCTCTGAGCAGATTCATTGTAGTTCTTGCATAGATGTCTACTCTCAACAAAGAATTTTTTCTTGGAAGATGTGATTGTGGCCAATCTTTGCCCTGAGGCATAAAAGTTTTGTCCAGAAAGTATCCATCCACATACTATGAAAAATAGAGACATTTATTGAAGAAGATATGAGATACAAGAAACATTGTACATAGAACAATGACACCTCAGTCCCTTTCAAAGTAGGTGGGGCCTCACACAGTTCTCCTAACTACACCATGATGTTCCTTCTGCTCTGGTAGCAGAAGCCAAAGAACAAATTTTACCATGACACTTTTCATGCCAAAATCATGAGTCAAAATCTCGGACACAGTAGTTTTTGGAATCCCCAGATCAGTTTCCAGTTCTCATACTGTCAGTCACTGATCTTTGTTGTTTGCAGCCCATACACATTCAACATTCTCAGGTACTCTGCTCATTGCAGGCCTTCCAGAATGTGGATCACTTTCAGCAGATACTTGACCATCTCTGAAGCATCCGTGCCGCACTTTTAATGGTGCTGCACTCATTGCACCATCCCTGAAAGCCTGCTGAATCATCTGAATTGTTTCTGTGGAGGAATGTTCAAGTTTAATGCAAAATTTGATGCAGATTTGTTGCTCTACTTGCTCAGTCATTTTGAATGTGACAACCACACACTACACTTGTTCACTCAACAGTGTCTACCGCCCCAACTGACCAGTATAGTGAAGTCATCCTTGTTCACTTATGCTTATTCCAGTCCATTTTCCTTGGCTGCCAGGTTACATCAATGTTGCGCAAGCCATTCTTGTTATATTAACAATGGCTGGACTTTTTCTGTACAGACCTAAGGTAACTCCCTACATCCTAAGCATACATTAATGGTGTTGTGAATGGGTTGAACTTGCCCCAGTTTCTTCTGAGATGTTCAACTGAATCTTTTTACAGGAAGGTACTGTCCCTGGTATTCATAGACCAGCGTATCTCAGGGATAAGGTTACCTCGTTATTTTAGGCTTTTAGTTCCTCCCTGGGTGGACTAGAAGCTCCTACCCAGCACACTGTCCAGAGATGGAGAATGGTGTGTGTGGAAGGGGTCTCTGACTTGATTAATGTATCAATTGCCCTTGTTTCCTTCCTTTCCTCATTCCCTGATTCCCTCTTTCATCTTCTCAGTGGGTCAGGAATGTTACTTCTGCCACCCTGCCTCAGAGTATAATTTATCTAAAACATCACCAAGGGGCTGAGATTTTTAAATTGGCCCCCCTTGATTTGGCTCGTCCTATTTTGGCCTGTATTTTATACACAGGAGAGTGTCCCCTGAATATCCAATCAGGAATGGTGGCCAGCTGTCTTTTATTCAGCACAATCAGCATTTTACTCAGGCCTGGCCTATAACTAAAATCAAAACTGAAATCATCTAAAACCAGTTCTTAATTTGTCTCACTGAAGCTGGTGATGAGAAGTTATTTATCAGTCATCAGATATAAAGGGGTCCCATGACCAATATCCCTCACTATACAAATTTCACTGTCCAAATATTTATTTTATATACAGGCAACAATTTTACTCACAATTCTTTCTTTGAACTGAAAAACCTGCTATGTGGGTATATTTGTGTACTAGCAAAATCAGTTTCATTGGACAGAACTCATGGAGAGAAGATGAAATGTGCTACGTTTTAGGTGTTACCCGAATAGAGTTACAGGGTGTGTGCTTGTGTTGTTCAGTGGGTTTGTCTGGTTGCTGTCAGCTTTATTACTTTTTCCCTGAGTTCAGTAATATGTTTCTCAATGGTTGCCTCAGTAGAATGCCTGTGGGTACTACCAACTGGGGTCTAAATTAGACAACAAGTGTTATCTAATTTTATTTGAAGTCAGAGGGATAGTTAGCATTTGAAATACTCAGCTATACACTTAGAACAAGCAGTTAGTATTTGAAAGAATAATCAAGGGGGCACTCTGCCGAGGCCCCTGCTATTAGCACTTTTCTATCTCCATTTCATCAGTACCAGTTGGGGTCCCAATTATAGCATATGAGATGCTGAAATGATTTTCCATTAGTGAAAACGAGAGTGTTCAAGATAAACGGTTTGAGTAGCAATATGGCACAGGTGCCCCTGACTTGCATAAAAAGAGACTAAGTGTCCAGTGAACTAAGCAGCCTAGATCAGTGGGCTCTGGGTGGGAGCGATTTCCCACTTGGCACTGAAAACATTTTCAGTTGTCTCAACTGGGAGGGGGGTTGTTTCTGACATCTGCTGGGTAGAAGCTAGAGATGGTGCTGAAAATTCTGTAATGCACAGAACTTTCCCACCTCACTCCCTGAACAAGGAATTATCTGTTCCAAAATACTGGCAGTGTCCAAGTTGAGAGATCCCTTAGCCTAGACTCTTCAGGGTGGTATCCTAGGTCTAGGACTCTGTTCATATGCTTAGCTGTTAACTGAGAAGTCTGTCCTTTGTTTCTAACTAGAAATTTAGCTGGTAGCTGCTGCTAGCACATTGCTGCGATCCCCTCTAGTGAACCTTTTATGAAGGGTGTTAGATAGAGCCCCGGAGAGGTCAGAGACCTGGGACTTAACGACGTTGGTGCACGTTTTCTGACACGTGTTTGGATATGTTGTGAGATTCAGCATGAGACCTACTCTTCCTGTGATAGAACCCCTGATGAGTCAGGAGATGTTGGGAGCAAAGGCCTATGGCTTTTACCTGCCTCTCATTCTAAGGGACTACTTACATTGATCAAAGGTAATCTAATAATGGTATATAACTAATCTTGCTTAGACTAGTTCCCAGAAGGTCAGGTGCAGATTCAGCTCTACCACATTCACTACACAGTACCTGAAGAGCTATTGGCATGTCTAAATATTTGTGTGTACATTCAATAGTTTATAGTATTAAGCTACAGATATATCTCCATCCTATGGATATCATGAAGGACAAAATAGATGTAGTACTTACTTTGTGCTTTTTTATGGGTTTTATTAGAAATATGTCTGAGTTCCAATTATGAACACAGCTGAGTTCTTTTGTTAGTAAGGAAGCCACTTTTAATGCAAATTAGTGGATACAAATACACGCGAGTGGGAGTCACCTGCTATTGTCAATTTTATATAACAGATGAAGTTTACCTTCATAACAAGGTCTTCCCTAAATTTTTTATGAAAATGTTTGCATAAAAATATCTGGGGTAATTACTCAGAAGACAGAGAATCTGTAAGTTCTGAAAATCACAGCTACATGAGATAGACAGTGAGAGAGGCACTTGGTAAAGTCTCCTGCTTATTTTAAATTACAGACTCAACTGCCCCCTCACATGCAGAAGTAAGCCCCCCTCCACTCCCTTTAGTTTCACTTGTGCCAATCACCGCGATGGTGTTTTTCGTACTAGATCACATTTATGCACACTTTTGTCTCCCCTGCTAGGCCGTGAGCTGTTTTGAGGTAAGGATGGCATATTTCCAGTACTGACCAAAGAACCAGACACACAGAGGGAGTTGTTTATGGAACTGATGAATTAATAAACTATTATTGCTTATTCCTACATCCAGAAAAGACACATTATTTGTATTTATGGTTCCTACATATGGTTTTATGTTCACAAGAAGTGAGTAAGTTTTAGTCGTAGAAATTTAAAATGGAGAGAGTACACAGACAATACCATTGTTAAGGTGTCCACTTGAGAAAGGCTGGCTGCTAAGTGACCAAGAGGAATCAGGTAGCATTTATTATCTTGGTAAGTACCTAATCCTAAACCTTGTGTAGTCACTCAGAGTGGATATGCTGGCCATGGATGTGATGGACTCCGTTAACCAGACTTATGAGACCGATGTACAGAATAGAAATGTTAACATACCAATATGCTACCAAGTGTTGGCATGATCAGAGTATTCTTGGCCTGCAGGCACATCCATTTAGAATTAGAGTGAGAGCATTGAGACATAGAAATTTCTTTAGTCTGGTGCATCCACCTCCCTGAAAAGGAGATCATTTTTCATGGGACCATAGTACTCCAAGTGCAACCAGTTTAAATGCCTCCTTCCCTGGATGAAGCTTGGCTGGGCACTTCATGTTTTTGCCCCTAAAATTTTCATTTTGACAATTTCATGACAGAACACTCCTACTATTCCATATCCTCCACAATTTATGATGAACACATTCTTTTTTTAAGGATATTATTATATTCATTCTGATTCATTTTTGTCTTTTTGGCCAGAGATCTCTGAACTCATCCATTATTCATTGACTCAAAATCCCAATGAAGATCATCAGGCTGCAGTTTCTATGAATCACAGCATTAACTGCATTTCCCTCCCCCACCCCTCCATTCTTCTCTCTCTTTTCTTCACTTTTTTCCTTTCTTTCATATTCTTTCTTTCTCCTTTTATGTCTCTCAAAATCAGATCTAATCATGCTAAATTAAAAATTATAACAATATACTTGTGACAAAAGATCAACATTCACTAATTTAAGTTATTACTTAATCTTTGTTGAATACCATTGAAAATTTAAATAATGTTAGGAACAAAGCATTAAGTTCCAACCCTCTTCTGGTAGGTTTTGTAATTTTAATTAGGTACTCAGATATGACCAGTTAGAAAGGATGAGATAATATTAAAAACCTAGGCAACAGATAATATGATAAAGGGATCACAGGGGTGTTCATGTTTAAGAACGTTGAAGTGATATTTAAATTTATTTCTGAGCAGAAAATTAGAATTAATAAGAGTTTCTGAGGAAGGTTAAGTTTCTAGCATTTGAATACCATTCTAAACATTCAGAATTAAAACTGTAAGAGAAAGAATTTATGGGAATTTAAACCCCCAGGGTTTTTTTTTTTGTTGTTGTTGTTATTTATCAGCTGTGAGAGAGAAATCAGTTGACAAGATGATGGCTGTGAAGCGAGCTAAGGGTTGAAGATGGAGGTCCCACACCCACTCCTCTGGATGTGAAGGCGGCTCTTTATAGCACTGGAGGGAAAGTTCATCACTGCTTTATTTTTCCAGAGCTCTCTTTTCTCCTGTTTTATGATGCAGTGAACAGATGATAAGGAGGAAATGATTCAAACTTATTTACTTGCAAATAGACATTCTACAAAGCTTTGCTTTGAGGAAGGATATTTTAATAGCAAGCAGTACTACCGATTTTTTTATCCTTGAAATTCCAAACTGATTCAGTCAAAAACACATTCTGTTAAAACACAGTCACTTCTTAGCAAGAAAAATAATCTCCCAATATGTTGAGCATTCATTTGACTTTCTTATTTGTGACTCAGATATTACTCACTATCACATCAAGTTGCTTTCTTTCTCATGCTGGAAGTCTTTTTTAGCTGTGTGGTATACTGAATAAACATCATCTGCTTATTTAATGTATTTAATTCCCATAAAGAGCCAAATCCAGTGCTTAAAGTAATGGGCATATTAGACACTTTTAGAAAAATATATGTCCTTATGATTCAGAAATTCTCAACAGAATTCCAGAGAAATCTAACAAGAGACAATGTCAAGGCATGGAAAGGAAAAGTCAGTAGGCTTTTCAAACTTGATCTGCTGCTAATTTGCTTTTTTTCTCCTAGTTTCATCTATAAATGGCAAATTAACTATGTATTTGCTTTATCTTCTTAAAGAGCTGTTTTGAGCATTAGTTAGAACACAGAACTTGGTACTACATTTAGTTATATGCACATAAAATGCCTTTGGAGTTATTTGTGTAATAATGAAAAGAGGTAAGGTAGTTTTAGTTTTAATTACAGAGATAGTTTCCCATTCTTTTATGTTTAGACCTAGAAGATTAATAGTTTCCGTCTTGTACCTGGTACAAACATGAGAAAAATTGAGGAAGTTTTAGGCTGGCATGGAAGTGTTCAAGGAATGCCTTATGTTGGAAGGACATTTATCAGTTACAAAAATCAGGGCAGGGGAACTCAACCAGAGTCATTGTCTTGAGGAGTAAGATCATACAGCTCACTGCTGTTTTCAGAATAAACCCCAAAGTTATTAATGTGAACTGTAGGACATCATGTGACCTGGCCCTTGTCTAGTTCTCAGCGCCCTAGGAATGCCGGCCTGCTTTCTCCCCTATGGGCTTTTGCTTCATTGTTCTCTTTGCCTGGAACACTTTGGCCCCATTTAACTTTTCACTGAACTAATTGCCACTCACCTTTTTGGTGTCAGCTTGAGTGCCTCATCCTTTGTGGAATGCTTGATCACCCACAGCTGGGTGGGGTAGGTGCCGTTTCATTGTGCTCTAGTGGTACCTTTTTACCTCTGTGGTGATACATGCTTTGTATACTAAATTGTAATTGACAGTTTACTTGTTCACAGTTGGAACTAGACTTCAGGGTAAGAGAGGGTAAGACTATCTGTTTCAATATTGTAGTCCACTATGTGAAACACAGCATACATCTGATAGATAGTTATTAAACAATCAATGCATAAATTAAAAAAAAATTCAGTGTAAACCACTGGTTTTCAAATGGGGTGCTTGATGTTGCTAGCAGGGGACTTTGGTGATGTCTGGAGATGTTTTGATTGATAATATTTGGCATATCTGCTGCTATATCATCTACAGGGTAGAGGTAGGGATGCTGCTAAAAAGCCTACAATGCATGGGTTAGCACCCCCTCCCTGAAAACAAAGTGTCATGTGGTCCCAAATGTCAATAATGTCTGTGTGAGAAACTCTGGTGTAAATAATACTATGTTTGTTGTAACAGTAAAACAAAGGTGGTCTCATGAGTAAGTGGTAGGAAAAAGCAGGTAGCCAAGGTAAATAATTGACACGTTTGGAAGCAGTTCAAGATGAGGTACAAAGAGTTGTTCAGAACCAAGGTCATGGAGAGCAACGGGAACCGGTCTTCCTGCATTAGTGACGCCATGTGCGGTGGGCTGAGTAGAAGAGTTCAGAAAGTTCGAGCTTAGGTGTGCTTTCTAATAGACTTATTATTCTTTTCTTGTCTCTTCTAGTTACTGCTCTTTTGTGTTGCCTTAGTTTCCTCCTACTGTCCATAAAATACTCATCACTCCATTTAAAAAATGTATTTTCTCTGAACATACTGGGGAGATTGCATACTGGGGAGAAAACTGAAAATGAATACCCCATGATTTGTAGGAGGAAGATCGGAGAGTTAGAACCTAAAGTGTTTCCAATATAGAGATAGAGAAAATATTGTCTTTCTGGCCTATCTTATTGGAAACAGGGATACATTATTTCACAAGATCTGCATTATATCTTTTTTTGATCACATTTTGTTTATGGTTAAGCATGATAAGACCATTTTTCTATATTTACATATGAAATACGTTTAAATTTAAAACAATCTGGCCTTTAAAATCATATTTAATTGAACCAAAATGGAGCCAATTGATTAATAAGAAAATGTTTAGAATATTAAATAAGGACAGATGATATTTAACTGGCTTTGCAATCATTCTGAGTAATAATTAGGCTTATTGTATCTATGGAAACAAAGAGAAAAATTACTTCTACTTCCAACAAATGTACAAAGATGAAAATTATGTTGCTTCTCTGAATAATCAGCACAGATGTTGCCCTCATTGTTAACCTTGTGTTATTATCTATTATATATTGCCATGAGAGAAGCAAAATCATGTGGGTGGGGATCAAAGGGTGTAAGATTAAAAATTAATTAAACTTTCTTTAAATAGAGTTGAATGCTATCAACTAATTGGAAGTTTTGAGTTGCTTTCTGAATCAGGAAATTAAAAAAATGTTCAAACATAGAAGATTTTGAAGTCAAGTCTGTGATTTAGTTTATAAATATGACCATCTCCCTACAGGCAAATTTTAATGGAAAATCTGTAAGATTAAGAACATAAAGACTAAGTATTAACCCAACAGGGAAGAGACTCCCAAAATACATTTCATAAAAATAATATGCCATTAATTTTTACATGACATGACCTGTTGGCATGGTGACATCATGAATCTGGTTTGCATCAGGGTCTCGTAGTCTGATGATATTTCCTGGAAGATCTCAATACTCTCGAGGTGATTTTCATTGGATTAAAGGCTAAAAAACATGATTTATGTGAGAGCTGGGGCTGAAATGCAATCTTTACCAACCCACATCCACCTCTTATCCCTCTGCTGAAGTTGGAAGATTGCTGTGTTTCTCTCTTTAGGTTTAAAATTTTAGAATCTGTTTTATACAGTTTTTCAAAAAATTTAAAAGTTGAAGAACCTTACTATTTGTTTACATCACTTTTTTGTTTGATTTTGTATTGTATGTTTTAGGTTATTTTGTTGTTGTGTTTGAACCAACTCAAAAGCAAAGCTTTTCTCACTCACCTGTCAGTGGATTGCATCTGTTCCGTTTGTGTAGTTAATGATCCGGCTTGTTCTCCTCCTATGCTTAAGAGCATCTGAGGCCTGTGCTCTGGGTGAAGCCAGAGCCTGGTACAGCCAGCCACGCTCTCCAGCTAGGCTCCTGATGATAGCTGAGTCTCAACTGGAAAAGCTATTAGGAGATTCCATCACACTGGAAAAGCAGGGTGGTGGTGAGGGCAGAGTTCATTCTGGAGAAGTCTCAGTCTCTACCCTGGCAGAACCTGTAAATGCCCTATTTGCTGGTAAGCATTACACTGCTGTTTAAGACATTAATGGCCTGAGAAGGTGGTAAAAGCCACCATTTGTCTTACACACATTTTCTCACACAAAACTCAAAACTCTCTGGCCAAGGGAATATTATCTTCTCTCTTTAAGGACAAGCAAGCAATTTGCCCAAAGCCACACATATAATCAGTGGTGGGGAGCCACCATCCAAACTGAAATCATTCCAATGCAAACAGTTCTGTGTTCCCTCACTGTAACTCCTTGAGGCTTTCGGCAAATTCTCCAGAGCTGCCTTTTTTTTTTTTTTTTAACTAAAAGAGGAAGTAGCATTGGTTGAATTTTCAAAATTTTCAAGTCAGATCATGTAGTACCTTTTTTTTTTTTTTGTATTTGGGCTATCAGAGGTTAAAGGATTTAATAATATTCTAGAATCTCTTAGTTGGAATCTTGACCCAATTGTATTATTAACTATAAATTCTAAACTTTAAATTATCTCAAGTTTAACTTTTTCTGTGAGAAATTTTTATCATCACCATCTGTTACTTCACATAGGTACTGTGTAGAACACATAATGGGTAGTTGTTAAATCTTTGCCGTGATACGCTGTATGCTGAAGGTGAAGACCCGCCTCTGACTGGGAACACAGTGTAGCAGGAATACATCAATGGCTGTGACGTCATTGATCTCAAAGAAAAATTGCACCAGACAAAGTTCAACAGGTAAAGAAAACTTTTCCTCAAGACTACTGCAACAAGGGGGGAGAGATTGAACTCTATGGAAACAAAGGGCTGGAGAGCTGTTAAGAACTGGGCTGAAGGGAGTCATAGACCACCTGCATCTGCTAATTAGCCTCACCCAAAGGAAAAGTCAACTTTGTTCCATCTTCACGACAGGAAGGAGTTTTACAACTTGGAACGGAGGCTCTCCCTGAAGTTAGTCTTCTATCTTCCCACAGAGACTGGGAGAAGAGGGTGCTATCTTTCTTGATGAATCTATTTTAAAACAATGACTCTCAGGCCTTTGAGAAAAACATCGCCTGAGTCATAAAACTAGCAAAAGTCTTCTAAGGAGATTTGTATACATTTCAAAGGGAACAGAGAAAGAATTGCAATTACAAGATTTCTGAAGTAAATGCTCTAAGAAAAGGGACAATAGTTAGAAACAAGCCTATCTAAGGTTTAAAATCAAGCTGAGGGGAACATTAAGGTCATCTTGGTCATTAGTAATAAAGCTTTGACTGGAGACTAGAATTGGCTTTACAGTTGTCATATATTACTATGAATATTTGGGAACTGGCATTGCTTGTCTTCTGAAGATCTATGGCCTCTGAATAATTCCATTATTTTAAGTCTGCAGATGAACAAAGAAAATGCAGATATTTCAGGTAAATAGTAAGCCAGATCTCTACAATATTTATAATAACTCAATCTAAGTTGTCGATTTGCATGTATTATCCAGAAAATTTCCTGAATCATTAAATTTTTTTAGTATAAAGATTTTTTCTGTTCTCTTTCAATTCTTATTAAATGTGTGATAGCTGAATCATATGTTAGCTGCTGAAAGAGGAACAGCCTCCTTTAACTAAAAACAAAATCCAGAACCTCCATGAATTTTGCCACTAGGAGATCATCTTAGAAGAGCAAGATGAACAAGCAGCTGCTTCTTTGCCCTTCGGAATTTATCTTTGTCTCAGGCTTCTTTTATTTCAATCACTCCCACCACCATCAAACCGTTCCCTGGGGCTATTCTGCAACACCTTGAAAGGTCTGATTGGCCCTCAAGAAGGAACCCCAACTTTTATTTCTTTTTGTTACAATTACTACAGCATGGAATTTTTGAATGTTAACCAAACACAAACCATAACAATAAAAAATACAGGCACAGAAAAAATATGTAAAGCATAAAACCAGTCTGGCTCACATAGGGTAGGTTTCTGATACTTTGGTACATATTCTTTTTCCCTGATAGCTAGCAATATTGAGCATCTTTTCATGTGTCTCTGGATCTTCTGTATGTCCTCCTTGGAGAAGTGTCTGTTCAAGTCCTTTGCCATTTTTTAATTGGGTTGCTTGTTTTCTTAAAGTGGAGTCGTGTAAGTTCTTTATATATTTTGGAGATTAAGCTTTTGTCTGAGGTATCATTGGCAGATATGTTTTCCTATACAGTTAGTTCTCTTTTTATTTTGATACTGTTTTCTTTAGCTGTACAGAAGCTTTTTATTTTGATGAAATCCCATTTGTTTATTCTTTCCTTTATGTCCCTTGCTCTGGGGGACATATCAGTCAAAATGTTGCTGTGTGAAGCATCTGAGATTTTCCTGCCTATGTTTTCCTCTAGGACTTTAATGGTGGTGACATGGCTTATATTTAAGTCTTTTATCTACCTTGAATTTATTTTTGTGTATGATGTAAGTTGTTACTCAAGTTTCATTTTTTTGCACATAGCTGTCCAGTTTTCCCAACACCATTTGTTGAAGAGACTGTTTTTACTCCATTTTATGTTGCTGCCCCCTTTGTCAAATATTAATTGACCACTAGCTATCAGAGAGATGCAAATTAAAACCACAATGAGATACCACTTCACACCAGTCAGGATGGCCATCATAAACAAAGCAACAAACAAGTGTTGGAGAGCTTGTGGTGAAAAGGGGACCCTAGTGCACTGTTGGTGGGATTGTAGACTGGTACAACCAGTATGGAAAACTGTATGAATTTTCTTGGAAAACTAAAAATGGATCTGCCTTTTGACCCAGCAATTTCACTGCTAGGATCATATCCTAAGAACCCTGAAACACCAATCCAAAAGAACCTATGCACCCCAATGTTCATAGCAGCACAATTTACAATAGCCAAGTGTTGGAAGCAACCTAGGTGCCCATCAGTAAATGAATGGATCAAAAAACTATGGTACATTTACACAATGGGATTCTATGCAGCAGAAAGAAAGAAGGAGCTCCTACCCTTTGCAACAGCATGGATGCAACTGGAAAGCATTATGCTGAGTGAAATAAGCCAGGTGGTGAAAGACAAATACCATATGATCTCACCTTTAACAGGAACCTAAACAACAAAACAAACAAACAAGCAAAATATAACCAAAGACACTGAAATAAAGAACAGACTGACAGTGTTCAGAGGGGAGAGGAGAGGGAATTTCATGGGAAAAGGGGAAGGGTTTTCAGGAACAAGTATAAAGGGCACATGGATAAAAACTAGGGGTGGGTAGAAATGGGAGGGAGGAGGGGAGGGCTGAGTGGGTGGGTTGGGATGGGAGTAAAAGATAGAAAATTGTACTGCAACAATTAAAATAAAATTTAAAAAAATTAAAAAAAATTCTTTTTCCAAGTCCCATAATCTTGGTCCACTATCCTAGTAATAAGTCTCTCACAGCTGGGTCTGTCCCTGCAATCCATCTGAAGCTCTCACACTTGTATATTGTGGTGTAGGTTCTAGCTCCACTGGGACATTGTCTTCCCTGTAGACCTCTGGACTCTTATACCCCTGTATCGTTGCATGAGTTGTTCCCCTAGGAGGAACGGTACCCTTCCATCTCTTTTGTCTATACAGCTTTACCCATTCTTGACAGTGTACTCATTTATAACTTCTTCTTAGTATTCTGGACTCATGTAAAATTAACTACTTTCCTGTTTCTGTAATAGTTTTAATATTATTTAAAAATTGCACTTCTTCTATGTTATTTAGTTGTGTATTTTTCCCCTTTGTTAAACTTGAGGTCCCTGGAAGTAGGGACTGTGTCTTGGTGAGCAATTACATGTAGCCTAGTCACAAGCATGTAGCGGACACTCAATACCTTTTTGTTAAATTACATTGATCAATTTTTATGTCGCTTTGGGGAGGATACCCACATCTTCATTCCAACTGGCAACTTTGAAGATTCCTGTCCAGATCCTTGCTTTATAGGTCTAACTCTGCAGAACAGTCTATTCAGCTGGATATTTTGATCTTTGTTACCTGTGCATTTTAAGACCAGGAGAGACTATAAAGTAAAATCTAGGGGTATGAGTTGCAGGTTAGACTAGAGAAGGCGGTCAGGTAATTTGCTTTATTTTAATGTTAGACTAAATTTCTTAAAATTATATTATAGTACATAAGAAAACCGCTCACTTTGGTGCATAGTTCAATCAAGATAAAAAGAAAAAAAGGTTTGCTGGAGGTGTTCACACATAATAGCATTCTTGGGCAAAGCCCCTTTAATTGCAGAACACCTTTGTTTGGCTAGTGCTGCCCATCTCTCAAATCCACAGAACCCTCTTGCCTGCTGACTGAGTCTCTAGACTCTTTCCTTGGAAAGAGAGTCTCCATGAGGCCATTTGAGGTTTTTACTCTGTTCTATCCTTATCTGAGTCTACACTCTAAGAATTAAACCTATGAGAATACTCCAACAATCCTTATTTTTTCTTTGCCAGGTATTTGTGGGGAGGATAGGATCTGGCCCTTCCTCAATGAGTTTGTGTAACAACCATGAAAACAAGTATTTTTCCCAAGGACTAAAACTTGCTTGGGATAATCAAAACCAGCTAGTGGGTACAGATTCATTACTGCATTTTGTATAATTATTTTTTTATTGTCATAAGACTTAGTTTGTGAAGGAAAATATGTCTGTGTGTGTGGCCCACAGATGTGATAACCTTACAGATATTATCTGATATTGTCACCAATATTGAAAGCAGTAGGGATGAGGTAAGATACTCAGATTGGGTGAATACAATTGACGAGATATAGAAAAGATGCATATCAATTGTATAATCTGTGGGTCATTTTTGCAAGACATATAGTTTACATGGAATAATGAGGAAAAAGACTAAATAGTCTCTGACTAAGCTGAGTGAACATTTAATTATTTCTAAAAAGATAAACAGTGAAGTTGTTGAAGACTAGGGCTTTTGTTGAGCAGGTGTTAGGTGGAGAATGTTTATAAAGGCTGCTCAAAAGAAGTTCACCTTTGTGAGCATTTTAGTAATGCTCTTTTGTTAAAACCCTTCAATATGTTATTCTTGGTAGTTGCAATGGCACTAAGAACATTCAAAGTGTGTTGATTGAGAGCAGTCTTTCATCAAGGTCATAGTAAAATCTTTTCTTTAACCCTGTTATGGGCCAACTGGTGTCCCCATGAATACATATATTAAAGTCCTACACCCCCAGTACCTCAATATGTGATTGTACTCAGAGCTAGGTCTTTAGAGTCATTTAGGGTTGGCTCTCATCCCATGTGACTGGTATCCTTATAAGAAGAGGAAATCTGGACACAGACACAGAGCAGAGACCATCAGAAGACACAGGGAGGAGATGGCCAAGGAGAGAGGCCTCAGAAGAAACCAACTCTATCAACACCTTGATTTCAGACTTCTAGCAACAGAAGTGTGAGAAAATAAATTCTGTTATTTAAGCCACCTACCCAGTCTGTGATATTGTGTCATGGTAGCCCTAGCAAACTAACATAATCCTCCAGACTAGAATTCAGCAGCTTCTGAATGATGGACCCCACCCCCCAACTTTGACTTTGTGATAGGAAGAAGAGTTTATTAACATTTTTATGTTATTTATAAGAAATAAAGATTTTTACATCAAGTTTAAAATTAGAGGCTCCTATGCATTTTAGATGAAACTGCAATTCACTACAGCTGGCCCGGGAAAGGATTGCATGTATAATAAAAGTGCCACAAGTATTTGTTCCCCAGGGTTACTGTAACAAATGACAGTGGTGGCTTAAAACAACAGAAATTTATCATCTCACAGCTCTGAAGGTTGAAAGCCCAAAATCAAGGTGTTAGCAGAGCCATGCTCCCTCTGAAACCTATCATGAAATCCTTCCTTGCCTCTTCCTAGCTTCTGGCAATCTTTGGGTTCCTTGACTTGCAGCAGCTATGTAACTCCTATCTCTGCCTTTGCCATCAAATGGCATTCTCCCTGTCTGTCTGAATCTCTTCTCCTCTTATAAGGACACCAGACATATTGGATTAAAGGTTGACCTTACTCTACTATGAGCTCATCTTAACTGAATCATTTATATCTGCTATGACTCTATTTCAGAATAAGGTCTCATTCTGAGGTAAAGACATCATTATATTTCTTAGGGATTCTTTGGTGTATGTAGTGAGTTCTTTTTTATAGGAAGGGCAAATTTAGGAAATTCAAATGGTTAATATGTTTGTTTATTATTAGCAATCAAAGGAGTGTTTATATATAATTTGTTCTGCAGATGCTGTTACCCTGAATGGACTGGAAATAGAATCTGGTTACTTATCTGGATTTAATGAAGTCATATTGCTTATGGTCAGGCATTAATTAGATATGTGCTGATAGCATTGCTAGGAATAAGGTTTGTGAGATATTTTCTCATTACTTGCTCTTCTCATGGAATTAATGCCCTCTCTGTTCATTCTATTTCTGGAGTCATTACTGTTTTACTGAAATCATACTAGCATATACCAATTTATTATAATAATTTATATGAAGTCTATAATTTAGATTTAAGAGCCCATGTCTCCTTTTCTGAGCATAACATGTGCTTGCTTCCACATATGAAGGAAAAGTCATTTTTTCTCTCGAACTTAATTTTTTTCAGACTTGGGCTGACAATGGCAGTCTAAGTGATAATATATACTGATAGCCTGGCAGCTGATCTCCAAGCTGCTATAGACCATGCCACTTCTGGGAGAACTAATAATGCCTGTGATCCTTTGCCAAAGAAATCTTCATTACTTGGGCTATGTACTAATTTTGAGAAGTTTGTATCCTTACTTCACTATGAGCCATACAAGAGCAGGAACCGAATCCTACAGCAGAGCACCCAACTCATTTATTACAAACTTATGTTCCTGGCTCTATTCTAAAGGAATTATCTTTCATTTTATAGATGAGCAGGTAGATGGAGACCTATAGTAAGGTCACATAAATGGATCAAACACTCCATAGCAATGAGTGGCAGAATGGGAATGGGAGTCCAGGCAGTCTGATTTCAGTGGTCAGGGTCAGTCTCATTCACTAGTTTTGACTTCCTATATAAATGCCCAACCATGAAATATTTCATAAATCCATGGTAGGATATTTATTTTGGAGATATAGTTAGGCCCATTGTTTTCCTTTCCTGTGTAATCAAGTCAGAATTAGGTATCTATGACTGCAAAATTGTTTTCAGGTTATTTATTTCACTCAAAGTAAAAATCTTTTCCCCTTTTTGTGTGATTAGAGAACTAAGTGCCTTTTAGAAAAGGAAAGGGAAAGTTCAATTGTCTAGAATTTGATTTCATAAATTTTATTTTTGGGGGATTGAACAAAACTTCATTTTTTTCTTTACAAGATTAAAAAATTATAGAGTAGTACTTAGTTGTTGCAACAAGATCACGATTTGAGAACTAAAGAGACTGACCAGATCTCCTCCACCTCTTCCTCCAGTCTCAAAGTCTCCCATGTTAGCATCCTACTGTCTGTTCTTCCTCACCCCATTTCAAACTGGGGTCAAAATATGTACATTCCAACACTTTCTGTTTTCACCAAACAGAAATATCATCCATTCTAGTTCATTTATAAATATGTAATTTATTTTAAAAGTAACAGATTTTTCATTGCATAAACACACTGATTTCAATAATTCTCTCAGTGATGGGCATTGTGGTTGTTTCCAGACCCCTGCCCCCATTGCAGTTAAATAACAAGATCATTAACATTTGTTGCAGTATTGGTTTGGTATTAACAAATTCCTTTAGCTTTTTCTTGTATGGGAAGCTCCTTATTTATCCTTCATTTTAAAATTATAGCTTTGCTGGGTAAAGTAACCTTGATTGTAGGCTACTGCTTTTTATCACCTTGAGTATTTCATGTCAATCCTGCCTGGCTTAAAATGTTTCTGTTGAGAAATCAAATGGCAGTCTAATTGGAACTCTTTTGTAGGTAACTGCCTGCTTTTCTCTGTGGCTTTTAGGAGTCTCTCCTTGTCTTTAAGCCTTGCCATTTTAATTATGATCTGTCTCAGTGTGAGCCTCTTTGGGTTCCATCTTGTTTGGGACTCTGTGCACTTCCTGGACTTGCGTGTCTTTTTCCTTCACTAGATTAGGGAAGATTTTGGACATTATTTCTTCAAATAGGTTCCAGATCACTTGCTCTCTCTCTTCTTCTGGTATTCCCAGGGTGCGGATGTTGTTATGCTTCATGTTGTCCCAAAAGTTTTTAAAGCTCCCCTCATTTTTAAAATTCTTTTTTCTTTTTGGCTATTCTGCTTGGGTGTTTTTTCTACTTTGTCTTCTAAATTGCTGATTCAATCCTTTCTTTCATCTAACCTACTGTTTATTTCTTATAGAGTATTATATATTTCAGATGTTGTATTCTTTATTTTTGACTTGTTCTTTTTCATGGTTTATACGTCTCTTTTATACTGTCAAGTATCCTTATAAATTACTTGAATATCTGATAAATTTCTTGCCTCTATTTCATTTAGTTCTTCTTCTGGAGTATTCTATTGTTCTTGCATTTGGGGCCTGTTTCTTTGTCTTTCCATTTTGGCTGTTTCTTTGTATTTGTTTCTCTGTATTAAGTAGATCTTCAGAGACTGATGTCTATGTCAGATGCTGCCCATGACTGGCCCTGGGCAACTTGTTTGGAGCTGTCAGTGATTCACAGCTTTGGTCTACCTCTGCTGTGTCTGTCTGTGTGCAGAAAGAACCAGGTCTGTCTGTGTGTAGAAAGAACTGAGGTTTTTACTGGTACTGGGTCCAAGAGAGGGCCAGCTAAGGTGCCAGAGCTCCCAGATATCTGCCTTTGCTGTTACACTTAATCATTGAGATAACCTCCAGTTATACTCAACAGCCTGGCTTAAACTCCACAGGGTGGGGTGAGAGGTATTCCTGCAGGCAGAGCTATTTCTTCCCCCTCAGGCTGATGCCTACTTGGAGGGGAGTGCTCTGCTAGAGAAAGATGGACAGTGGGGAATAACTCACCACAGGGATCCTGTTGGCTGTCCCTTCAGCTCTCTCTCCAGAGCCCCCAACCCCAGACTCTCTTCACTCATCTCTAGTACATTCTGCCCCCACTCTGCTAGATCCCAGGGTAAGAGGGTCTCTATCCCTCTAGCCATCTTTCCCTGGTGGACAGAAACTCCTGTTGTTTTTCACAGCCAGATGTTATTTGGGTTCTAATCCTGGTCTGGTGCTCTAGAGTAGAAAGTTCAGCTTGAGGTTTAGACCCCACACTTCCCAGGGGAACACTCAGCTGCTGAAATTTACCTCCGGAACATCAGCTGCCACCTATTGGAGCCCAGATGACCCTCTTATGCCATCTCCACACTCCTTGCCAGTCTTGTTGTGGTGAAGTGGTTTCTTCCATTTGTCCTTGGTTATAAGGCTCCTCTCCAGTTATTGTGCAGTTGGTTATCAAGATGATTTTTCTTTAATTGTAATTCCAGTCTGGTCCTGGGAGGAGGTTAGTGTAGCTTCCTCCTACTCCTCCACCATCTTGGGTCTCAGCAACTCCTTTAGAGAGGTTACTGTATGCCAGCTGTTATTCCAAGTTTCTTATTAACATTACTGCTATAATGTTCATATCAAGTCAATGAGACAGATATTATTATTTTTTTATTTTATAGATGAGGAAATTAAAGCAAATAGAGATTAAGTAATTTACCCAATACTCCATATTCAATATAGGATGGAGCCTATGCTTTTATCTTTATCCTGTGCTCTTTACCCTCACAGCTTCATGTCAAATACATGGATCTGTACATTTCTAAACTGGACACCATCTGGTCCAGCTCAGAAGTGATGTTATGGGAGAGTGTCAGGTACTAATAGCTAAAGGATATGCCTCACTTTAATTATTTTGTTACTCTTTTTATTTTTATTTTTATTCTTACCATACTTCAAACAATGAGAAAATGACTATAAACCTTGACCCTCTGTAAAACAACCTTCACTACTCTGTTTGATGTCATGCCATTATTGACTGATGCTGTCAAAAAACAACTTCATGAGCCCATCACTGTATTTGGTATGGGAATGCTCCTGAGGACATTGTCTAGTGTATTACTTAACCCTGTGCTGTAGAGCCCTGAGTGAGAAATTTCTTTTAAAACTTAGTGATAGGAAAGGGATCTACTTTCACTGTTAATTTTCCCTCTTTAAAAGTAATTTACAGTTGACCATTCCTGTTTCTCTTTTCATTTACATTACCAGGAATAGCAGATATAGCCTAGTCAAGTATATATCATAGTCAAATTTGTAACTCAAAGTTTAAAATTTAAAAATGGATCCTTATACCTTTTATTTTTATGTTTTACATTTTGTACTTCTCTTTTTGTCTTTATTTTTTATTGTAGTTTATATGTTCTTTGACCCAGATTTTTATTTACATTATATTGCTTTTGAATATTTTGTGTAAGCTACTTCAAATGCTCGATGGAGTAAGACATAAAATCTGGTGTCCACCAAGCATTAGTGATGTAAAGAGGCAAAAGTTGTGGTCTCAGATGTGATTTGGAATATAGCCCATAAACACAGAAGCAAATTATTAATGGGACTGGATACAATGGGAGTTACAAGTAAGTTGTATAGATTAAAAACAATGATCCAGCTTTTGAGAGAGGTCTGGGCAATTGAAAAAAAATAAAGAGAAAACAAGTTGGCAGTTGAAGAAAGGCTAGAACTTACAATAAGAATAGCATGGGAAGGGACAATGACTTTTTAGGAAAGGAAAATTTCCTGAGCCAAGATATCAAAATGGAAACCATTTTATTCAAATGACAATGAACATAAAGCATGACAAAAGATTGTTAGTTCCTTGCTCCAACATCCATTTTCTTGCTCCCCCTAAATCACTGAACCTTGTTTTATTTCAGAGCAACCATGTAATCAGATTAAAAAAAAATAAACAACTATGTTTTTTGTCTCCAACTTTTTTTTTTTTTTTTGGCAGTGAAACATAAGTAGAAGTATATCACTGACAGGGACTTTTGGAAAGTTTTCTTAAAGCGAAGGAGTATTGCCTTCTTTTCTCCTACCATCCTACAGCCTGGAAGGCCAAAGGACAGTCAGAGGTCAAGTTGGCCTACAAGATGTTGAGGGTAAGGATGACACACAGGCATGGTGGAACAGAGATCTGGAAGCATATCAAGATGAAGAGTATGTTTACATTTTCCAATTTTGCAAGCTGAGATTTATAATTAGTCTCCTAAAACATTTTTCTTGTTTTTTGCAAGCTTCAAATCTGTGTAAGTTAAGGAATCACTGTTCTTGCTTTAGAAACACTCTTTTTAAAAATTTGTTCTTTTATTGCATTTTCTACATTATCATTTATCTCCCTTATACCCTCTTCCACTTCGACCCACCTTTCTCTTCCCTTGCAATTACTGCACTCTTGTCCCTGTCCATGAGTCCTTTTTCTTCTTGGTTTGAACCTTCCACCACCTAACAGCCTGACCCCAGAGCTGTCAGTCTGCTTTCTATGAGTCTGTCTCTATTTTGCCTGTTCGTTAAATTTGTTCATTAGACTCTACATATGAGTGAAATTACATGGTATTTGTCTTTCTCTAACTGGCTTATTTCACTTAGCACAGTGTTCTCCAGGTCCATCCATACTGTTGCAAAGGGTAAAATTTCCTTTTTATGTCTAAGTAGTGTTCCATAGTGTAAATGTATTATACTTGTTTTATCCATTCATCTACTGGTGGACACTTAGCTGCCTCCAAATCTTGGCAATTGTAAATAATGGTGCAATGAACAAAGGGGTCCTTATATTCTTTTGAATAAGTTTTTCAAGTTTCTTCAGACACATTTCCAGAAGTGCAATTGCTGGGTAATAGGGCACTTTCATTTTTAATTTTTTGAGGTATCTCCACACTGCTTTCCACAGGACCCACACTAGTCTGCACTGCCAGCAACAGTGCAAGAGTGTTCCCCTTTCTCCACATTCTTGCCAGCACTTGTTGTTTGTTGATTTATTGATGATAGTTATTTAGATCAGCATGAGGTGAAGAATTAACATGTTAAAATGTCCATACTACCCAAAGTAATCTATAGATTCAACACAATTCCTACCAAATATTCCAATGATGTATTTCACAGAAATAGAAAAAATATTTCAAAAATTTACATGGAACTACAAAAGTCCTCAAAGAGCAACAACAATTTTGAGAAAGAAGAACAAAGCTGAAGGAATTGTGCTACCTTATATCAAACCATATAAGGCCATAGTAATCAATACAGCCTGGTACTAGCACAAAAACAGACACACAAATCAATGGAACAGAATAGAGAGCCCAAAAATAAACTCACATCTTTATGGTCAATTAATATTCAACAGAGGGAGCAAAGACATGCAATGGACTAATGATAATTTATTCAATAAATGGCATTGGGAAAATTGGACAGATACATGCAGAAAAGTGAAACTTAGACCACCTCCTTATGCCATACACAAGAGTAAACTCAAAATAGTTAAAGACTTAAATGTTAGTCCTGAAACTATAAAAATCTTAAAAGAAAACATAAGCAGTAAAGTCTTGGACATTGCTCATAGCAATATATTTTTTTGTGAAATATCTCCTCAGGCAAGGGAAATAAAAGAAAAAAATAAACAAATGAGACTACATCAAACTAAAAAGTTTTTGCACAGCAAAGGAAACCATTGACAAAATGAAAAGACAACTCACTGAATGAGAGAACATATTTGCCAATACATCTGATAAGGAGTTAATATCCAAAATTTATAAAGAACATATAAAACTCAATAACAAAAAATACAAACAACCATTAAAAAATGGGTGAAAGGATCTGAATAGACACTTGTCCAAAGTGGACATACAAATGGCCAATAGACATGTGAAAAATGCTCAATGTCACTAATCATTAGAAAAATGCAAATTAAAGCCACAATAGAAGCATTCTTAAAGCAATTTTATTTATTGTAACATTCAGGGAAGATGAGAAGATATATGTTCTTGAAATCTCCCAGTTTGGTGGTATTTCATGCCTAAATGTGTATAGATATTTATTTTTCATAATGATTTGATCCCTAGTTTGGGAATCAGGTATATAGGATTCTAGGTTTCCTATGCAGACACCATGTAGGTAAATGAATAATACTCCTGCTGCAGAATTCCCTCCCCCTTCTGCAAAATTACTGTAGAGCATCATGTCACCAGGTGGCAGGGGTATCAAGCACAAATGTGCACTGACTGACAAGAAAATGAAGATTCTTAGTCATCCAATTGAATGATTCCAATGGGAACCAACCTTTTGCAGCAATCAGGTAATTCTCATACTGGTTTCCTAATTCCTGACTTCTTATGCTAAAGTTTCAGCAACTTGTTATAAAATGGCATCTGTGGAAGTAATTTAGCATGTAGCTAAATCTGGTTTTAGCAGAAAAGAATGTTTCTGCATGGAAAAGAATATTAGAACTAATTACTAATTACTTAATTAGTTAATCAAGCTAAACTCTCCTGGGGATTTTAACCCTTCAAATTATTCACTCTAAATTATGATTAGGTAAGAAACAAAACTTTTTAAGGTTATTATGTGTTATCTCTATAAGCAAAGCAAAAATAAATGCTAAGACAAATCTAGGTGTTCACAAAAATAATTACAAAATCTGGTTGGTTGAACTTGTCATGTAAAAGTCAAGTGTATAAAAAATATTCCCATAGCAGTTTTGCTATTTAGAGAAGACACCAAGCAAGTTCCTAACTTATAGATGGTCTTAGATTGTTAAAGAAAGACTTGGCAAATTCCCTGTAAATCACTAATACCAGCTTCCAAGATTTATAGAAGTTTTTGCTCAAATATAAATTTGTAGACCTTAAAGACATGTTATCAAGATAAATACTTAACATTGATGCTTCATCCAATATACTAGAAATCATAACTTGAGAAACTGGAAACTATTTAAAACATAATGCTCACAATTTACCTCATTTTCTATATTATAGCATTTATACATAGCAAATAGCATAAATACTATACGTGCTACATATAATTATACAAAAATAATATATTTTTGGAATGTGAAATAAACAAAAATCTTCTTTGTCCTCTCTCCCTCTGTTATTTCCTGTCTTGCTCCTTTCTTTTTTAAAAAAATTTTTAGGTTTAGAAATTTTGTTGACCAGGTAGTTTAGCAGTTTTATATGAAATATAACTTCAAAAATTAAATTATTAAAAGGTGTAGGGACAAAACTGTGGCAAGTAGATATCTATGGAAAATGAATTGAATTAAAGCAAGAGGCACTTTCACAAATGATTCTGACCCAGATTTGTTATGGCTAAATAAAGGAAGGCTCCAGGAGTGGGATATGAAGGAAGGTTTCTGGATGGGAAAGAATGAATGGCCCGTCTGAAAACAAATCCTTGTTCTTAAACTGTAAATTAAGAGAAGAATGTCAAGAAGAAGATCTGAAAGCTACCTTGAATTATCCTCGTTATAATGCTCTTGCAGCTCACTCAAGTCACTGAGCTCCAAAGCACCCTGATCTCACAATTCCATTTTGTGTATCCCATATCTGCCCGGCTGACTCAGTCCCCTCTCTCTCTCCTTTTCTTTCTTTTTTTAGAAGATTTTATTTATTTATTTTTAGAGAGGGAAGAGAGGGAGAAAGAGAGAGAGAGAGAAACATCAATGTGTGGTTGCTGGGGGTCGTGGCCTGCAACCCAGGCATGTGCCCTGACTGGGAATCGAACCTGCGATGCTTTGGGTCACAGCCCCGTGCTCAATCCACTGAGCTATGCCAGCCAGGGCTCTGCTTTTCTTATTGGTAACATTTGCAAATGAGAGTTTCTCAAGAGGGTGGTGACTGGGATGGATGGGGCAACGTCTGGGACATACTTCCTACAAAAGAGTGGATGAAGTTGCTGAGTTGTTTCTCCAGGAGAAAGACAAAGGGATAAATAGTTTGGATGTCTTCAAGCCCTTGAAGAGCTTTTACCAACAATTCAAATGGATTGTTCCATGTTGTTTCAGAGAGAAAAACTAGAATGACAAATCAGATTTTGACTATTATAAAGGACATTTGAAACATCAGGGTTGTTTTTTTTTTCAACAAAGGAACAAATCTCTTATAAACTATGAATTTCTCATCATCACAAGGAATGGTTAAGCTAAACATATAAAAAGAAGATGGCTGTTGAGTCTTTGATGATGTGGTTTTTATATGTTTTATGAATCAACACAAAAATCTGTGTCATTTTTTTAACATCCCTCTTTACCACCAAGTTATGGTCTCAAAGCTGATGTGTTTACTACTTTTCTCACCCCACGTGCTACCTTCCAGTCATTGGCCAACCCTACCCAAACTAAGGGCAAAAACTATTCTCTCTTTTAAAAATATAAATTAGATTTTCCTGTTTTTATGACATCTAAATGGAATTATTTAGTACGTACTTTTCTGTGTCTGGCTTTTACCCAATTACACAGATAAGATTCATTCATACCGTTTTGTGTAGCTGTAGTTTATTCATTCTAATTGCTGGTTTCATTGTGTGACTATTCTATACGTTATCCTTTGTATTGTTG
Source organism: Tonatia bakeri (assembly GCA_004024845.1). Taxonomy (NCBI): domain Eukaryota; kingdom Metazoa; phylum Chordata; class Mammalia; order Chiroptera; family Phyllostomidae; genus Tonatia; species Tonatia bakeri. The sequence continues at coordinate 15,971 of PVIA01005982.1, read as the reverse complement.
GATGTTTCGGTAATTTCCAGCTTGAAACTATTTGAATAATGCTGTAATGCTCATTCTATTAACTTTCTTTTTGTTGTTAAACATATGTATGCACTTCTAATGAAAATACACCGAGGAGTGGCTTGCTGGGCCATGGGTTATATGTATGTTCAACTTTAGCAGACACTGTAAAATATTTTTCCAAAGTTGTTTGATTCAGTTTACAGTCACAGCAGCAATGTCTGAGAATTCTGGTTGCTTTGTATTTTTGATGACATTTACTATCGTCAGTATTTGTAATTTTAGCGGTGCTAATGGATATTTTGTAGTCAGAGTGACCTTTTTAAAACCATAAATAAGATTACATCTCTTCTGTTCTTAAATAGCCCTTCAGTGATTTCTAATTTTACCTAGAATAAAATCCAGACTTCTTACCACTGTTTATAGACCTCTACATACTCTAGCCCCCTGCCAATCTCTAATTTCATTTTCATATTAGTTTTATTTTCTAGACTCTAGACTCACAGACTTTACTTCCCTTTTTTGAAAATTACAAACTCTTTGTTTTTATATTTCATTTTATTTTTGTGTTACAGTTGGAATTCAACACTATCTTGTATTTTCCCCAGGTGTACAGCACAGTGGATAGACATTTATATAGGTTACAAAGTGATCCCTCTGATAATTCAAGCGCCCAATTGGCACCATATATAGGTTTTGCAATATTATTGACTCTATTCCCTATGCTTTAGCCTACATTCTCATGACTGTTTTGTAATTACCGATTAGTACTTAATCTCTCCACCCTTTACATCCATCCTCCCAAATCCCTTCCCCTCTGGCCTCCATCATTTTGTTTTCTGCATCTCTAAGTTTCAAACTCTTTCTTGCTTTAGAAGTCTTTGGTACATTTTAATCCCAGATCTTTACTTATTCAATTTACTAAGATTTTAATTCTAATGTTATGTGTCTTTTTTAAACATGGATTATTTAGGCAGAAATTGGAAGATAAGACATATTTGTCTTCCCTTTGGTTTGGACTTAGGCTTTTCTGTCAGCAGCGATCAGTCAGAATGTGTTGGCCAAGCAAGGAGAGAAAGCTCTCTTCAACGACCTGTTGGAGTCACTGGGGTCAAAGAAGTGTGGACACTGAAATCCACTGTCTTATCTGCAGAAATTCCTGTTCCAAATAGACATGGGAGGATGAGTGCATTTTCCTTCATGGAAGATTGCATAGTTCGAGCACTGCTTGAACACTGTGCACTGTGGCTCACTGGGAAACGGAAAGCACATCTCTCATTTTCAGTAACCCCTTCTCTTTAGCATGGCTGTTATAAATCACTCCTGTCCTGCACTCTCAAAGAATCATTGACTGCTTCATTTTTACTTTTCATCAGTGTTTTGAAATTTTAATTGTTTATATATTTGTTGAGAGGAAAAGGTTGACGTAATTTTTTATCTTTCACTCTTTATAACAGCCCTGGTTTCACATGTATTTATGGCAGTTATGACTCTAGTATTATTTATTATGGTGGAAATATTATAATTAATAGTGACTGTAAAAGCTTTAATGTTTGTTGATTTTAATCTTTGTAGATTTGTTTAATGTACTTGCCTCATAAAAAAATTGTCAAACTTTCTGTTTTTTTTGAAAACTCTTCACATTCTAAGGAGAATGGATTAACAGAAGGATGCTGACCTTGTCCCTTAAAGATTTACAAGGAAGAAAACTTCTACAAAATTATTTAAACATTAATGATAAATGGTCTTTTGTTCAAACATAAGGAACATAAAAATGTGACAAAAAAGGGTGTTGGAGAAAAATAGGGTATCCAAAACATATTTTTGTACTTACTAATCAAACTTCAGAACAGCAGGTTTATAACAACAACTTAAAAACTATTAAAGTTTCGTGGCTGTGTCAGTTAAGAATCTCAAGAGAAATCTTGTAAAGATTTACAACATACTGCTATATACTGTCAGCATTTCAGCAGTTGATAATGATGACTTTTTAAGATCAGCATAAGCTATGGATGTTAGTATGGGAAAACACTACAACAAATCTGTTTTTTAAATTATATTCTTTTTTTAATCCCCATCCAAGCACATTTTTTCAATTTTTTTTTTTTAATTAGAGAGAGGCAGGGAGAGAAGGGAGAGAGAGAAACATCGATATGAGAAAGAAGCATCATTTGGTTGTCTCCTGTGCGAGCCTGGGATCCCTTGCTCCCAGACTGGGGATTGAACCTATAGACTTCTGGGTATGGGATGACGCTCCTACCCACTGAATCCCACTGACCAGGGACTGAATTATGTTTTTTAGTGCATAGAAAAGTTTAGACACATTATTAAGTGAACCAGTTGGAGAATCTATGTATAGTGACTTGGTAACAGTGCTGAGAAATTATTATTCTCAGAAAATAATATAAAAACCTAGAAAGGCAATGGCTAGAATATTTAATAATCTGAAGTAATAACTATTTTTGATACATTTTATTTATGATTACATGTCAGATATTCCTTCCATGATGATGATACTGGGCTTTGAGTGATTATTAATTCTAATATCCCGCTTATGGTAAAAATGTATTCTGCTGCTCCATCAGTATTTATTTATTCACTAATGATATGCATGTACTAATAGTCCTACTAGTTTAAGTACTAGATCTACTATACTAAGTACCTAGTAAATTAAATGTATTAGGGAATGAACAGAGGAATGAAAATTGCAAAAGGCTGAAATAAAGATGGTATAAATAATATTTTAAAATGTCAGCTTGCAAATTATCATGGTTTCCTAAAATCATTAGATAATATTTTAAGAAATGGAGACAATGTATTCATCATAAATGATAGTTAATGTAAATCCATCATATAACTAGTCTTCATAATTTAAAAATTTCAAAGGACTGATTATATTGCCATTGCTTTTGGTTCCTAATGTGGCTACTGAATAACACTTCCTAACAGAAGTGTTACCTTCTTCTATTTCTTATCATTTGCTCATGCTTACATCACTAGGATACTTACTGTATTTTATCTTTAATTTATTTACAGGAATGTTTTTAAGCCATTTGAGCATCTTCTGAGAATCAATTTAGCTAACACAATATAGGATAATCTGTAAATTAGCTGCTTACAAATACACTTGTAAGAATCACAATAGCCTGGTTGCTCAGGCTCTGTGTTTCTCTTTCACCATCCTAACAGCCAAATTATCTTTCGGGTATCAGCCGCATTGCCGTGTTTTCTTTTGATTACGGTCTTCAGTGGGAGCCCTTTAAGATGGTTTAGATAGACATTTGTTTCCAAAGATTCTTCATGCTCCATGTTTGTAGCTACTATTACAAATAATCTTAATGCAGTCAGTTCTAGTTTTTTTATTTAAAAGAATAACAATCTTATAGTTGGAAAGAATTTTAGAGCTAACGTATATCAATCTCCTAATTTTTATTGTTTATTTGCTTCTAATAACATGAGAAAGTACCTTGTTTTTAATTCAGAACATGCTATACTCAGAGAAAATTAATTTTAAAAGATTCCTGATAACCAATAATGACATTTCAAACTCTTTTTTAAAATTCTCACCTGAGGAATGATTTCTAAGATAGTCATATTTTCCCCATTGCACTATAACAGAGAAGACATACTTTTTTAAAAATTGGATAACTTGCATGAAAAATTTCATTTATATATGTCACAGTTTACTAGTTATGGCATTTGGCATTCACATGGATTAGAAATACTTTATTTTCTTATAGGTCTTAGTATCTTGATTCTATTATCTTCTATTAGCAAAAACTCTAAGCATCTTGACAAAAACATTCACTGGCAATGTGTTTGAATGATGTGATGAACTCTGTTAGCATGGAAATTCATTTTCTCTGAATTTAAGAGAAACTTCACAGAAACCCTTTCTTAGGTTAAAGTTCTTTTTGTGGAGTGCCTGTGTCAACTGAAATCTCTAAGTCAGGGAAAGGATTACTGAGTGCTACCGAAATTAAATTTGCCCTATGAGTCATTTCCCAGCTGTGGTGACAGGTAACAGATTACGTTTGTTCACATCTCTGCACTTTACAGCAGCATATGAGCCAGATTGCACTGGCAAGGCCTTATTGATTTAGTAGTTCAAGGGTTTCTCTGTACTTTTGAAAACAAAATCTTGAAATCCTAACAGGATATGTATGAGATGACACACATCCTTTGTAAGGAATTTCTTTCAAATTTGTGACAAATTATGCCTAACGAAGCACTGAATTTATTTTGCCATGTTATAATCTGAAGCCAGATTTTTCTCTGAAGTGGCAGGAATTAAAAACTCCTGAGGCAGCTATCCAGCATTGAAAGATGATGCTTTGGAAAGTAATAATAATAACAGAAATACAAATAATGATAATATTATCAATGACTTATTGAGGACTTACTATATGTTGGGCATTGTGCTGAATGTTAGACTTTTTTCATTGAGAAACTCTATGAGTTAAGTTGTTATTTTATCTACGTTTTACAGATAAAGGTTCTAAAACTTTGAGGAAAAAGTATCTTGCCAAAGTTCACACATTGGAACTAATGGAATAAAAATTCAAACCCAGGCCTACTTAGTTCCAGGGTCCACACTCTTAACCACCTCAGTAACCACAGCATCCCTGGAGATGTTCACGCCTACTCTAGAACTTAGCTTGGCAAGGATATGCAAGAAAATCTTCCAAGATCAGCTGGATGGTTGAACAAAGTAAATTAAAACTTTCAAATCCTGAGAATCTGTGATTCTATGTTTGTATCAGTAAGAAATGTATTTTTATGTACCTTTAAATTTCAGAAAGAGAATCGTGACTAGAGTTTCATCAAAGATGGATTTAAAATCAGTTTTAATTTAAAACACTAACAAGGAATATAAAATAGTTTGGAAAATTTGGTTCCAAAACAAATGTTCTCTTCAAATTGTAGGTTAAATTTAGTCAAAGAAAATGATGTGACTTCTTTGAGAAATGCCTTGCTTCAGAATCTTGTATCTCATTGAAATACTGAAGTCCCTTCTCCACTGGTTTACCTTCCTGAGACTCATGTCATTATGCCATTTACCCCTATTTGTGTCACTCACCACTGAAAGCCACAGATTTGCCAGCCACTCCATCTTTTGCAAAATCCTGATATCCTTGACCACATGAATGGTCCCTTTGCCTTCTTGTGCTAGTGAAAAGTGGTGTCTCCCGTAAGCATACTGCATTCCTGTAGCCTTCTCAGGTGGCGGCTGTTTTTTATTCTACAGTTCTTACAGAGCTAGACCTGAAGATGGGGGCAGGCATTCTTTTTGTCCCTTACTGCTGCTTTCAGTTCATTCTTTTTCCATCCTCTCTAAAACTCTGAATTCCACGCTGAGTTGCTGACTGCTTCTCCTTACTGCTGTTATCAACTAACTCATGGGGCACCCCCACCCCCATTTCTCTGTGATTTTAGTTCCTGGCTCACCTTCACTTTCTGTAATATTGTGTCATTATTAGCAAAGGTAAAGCCCCCAATATTTGGCCTCCCATTTCCTTGATTCCTTCTCCAGTGATCTGTTCTCCACACTACCACAGCCATCTGCATCATTGTCAAAAGACTTCCCCCTTTGATCCTGCTTGGTGTTCTCCCCTATTCCTTCCCAACCCCTGGATGCAACTGTTATCACTTTGTAACAGACCATACAACTTATAATTTATTATGCTTGTTTTTAATTGTTTCTCTCAGATAGAATGTAAATTCTTCAAGATCAGAGAGTTTAAAAAAATATTGGCTAGTTATTTTTTAAATCTGCTTTATTTCTTTCCTGGGCATGGAAGTAGACTATATTTTGCAGTCACTCTAGCTGTTTGGAATAGCCTGTGACTTGTTTCTGACCGAAGGAAAGTGAGTGAAGAGACATGCACAATTTTGAGGCCTGACCTGCGTGTTTCCCCTCTTCCCCATCTGCTGTGTGAATGCTCTTCAGGGTAGCGGGAGCCGCATGATAAAAACACCCCGTGTTCCTGAGTCATCACATGATGGCTGCTCATCAAGTACACTTGGTGATTTCTTACTTGATACAGAAGTAGAATTCTATTGTATTAAACCTTGAAAATGATTGGGTTGTTTGTTGCAGTGGTTAGCCTACCCTGAGTCACATAAAAATATATTCCAAACACCAAGAACTATGACTGGAGTATGGACATTTTTCATTAATGGATGTATTTTTTCTATTTTCTTCAATATAATGGAATTAAAGATCTCAAAATCACTGGTACCTGATGAACCAGTATTTCAGAGCTAGAACCAGTATTTCAAGAGTATGACTTGGTTGGAATTGCCATGAATTCTGGTGACCTGTGCCAAGAAAGTAGTTGGCCACAGCGTGATTTCCTTGGAAAATGGGGTCTCACTTTAGCTATAAGAACAGAATAGAGAGGCTAGTGAAATATTCTGTGAATTAATCTATTCCACATTAAGTTGCAAATGAATCACTTACTTATTTTATGGTTTTTAACCTCTGCTAGGAACTCAGGACACATTTTGCTGGATAGGAAGACTATAATTCAATTGATTACTTAGCATTCACACATTTGCCTCCTTCATTTACAGTACGAATTTTCCAGAAGTCTGAACATAGTTAAAGTCCCTGTTCTAATACTGATTACAATGATCTGGGATATTTAAAGTCAGAAATATACTGCTTCTTTTGTAGAAATCTCTAAGATTCACCAAATATTTGCCAAAAATGCTTTCTTTTTCTTCAGAGCTCAATGAAAAATCTGATGACTTTGAATGAATATGAATGCACAGATAAATTTCCAGGGAAAAGCTAAGTTTGATGTAATGATAAAACTTAAATTCAGAAAAATCAGACTCTCTGCCTGATTTCATGTGTATATCAATTTACATTACCCAAAGGTTACTAGTTGCTCAAATGAAATTATATGACAGACAGAACAAACTGCTTAATAACCATATCCCTGAGCACCATGAACACACACAAATATATCAAGAAACACTAACTCACTGAAAGAATCCTAATAACTTAATGAAAAAAGGAAAATAATACATGTCAGGAATGCTATTGTTGCTTCTCTCTTCTGTATCATATGTCTATTTAAATTGGAACAGAGTTCCTCAGTTTTGCCCTTACCTATAGTGAATGATTTGTAACAATCATTTCTAATATAACACAGACTGAAAAAAGCATTTGTTTTTCTATTTAAGTACACAATGTGATCATATTCAGAGACATTTCCCAGAGATCTGCAAATCATATTTTGATTTCCAAATTCATTCTTTTCTTCTGACACACACTGTATATTCTATGTATAATATAATATCATGTTTCTGATTATATTACCATTAATTTCTGATTCATGTGTAACAAGACTTTTAAATATCCTGTGTTCTTTCAGAATTATTGGATTTGTATATCTTTGGACTTTTAGTAATACTTATAACTTTAAAGAGGCAAAATGTGAATTAATAGCAACAGCTCTGTTTTGCAAGTTAAAGTAGAAGACTATCTTATAGAAATCTTCAATAGGAATTGTATTTGATGTTCATTATAATTTTTTTCAAGGTTTTTCTTGAGAAAGCTGTTTAAATATATTTTTAATGCTTTTTGAAACACTTTTTCCACAAGTAGTTTTTCCTACCTAGGTATTCTGAAACCTGGATGATGTAAGGATTCAAAACTTCCATAATCTAATACTTCTGTAGAGTATTATGTTTAAGAACTTCCAAGTAGTTTATAAATATCAATTTCTTTTATAATGTATACTACTATTCAGTTATACTCACTGTGTATTATAATCTATATAAACTGTGTTTAAAAATCTTATACACATCTCTGCTTCCTGTTAGTTTTGTAAATCATGATTTTGGGAAATGTTTAGTTGGTTGTCCACATGGAACATTCTTCCAGGAGTGTTCTGCAAACATTTAGAGAACACGTACTGGTCAGTTTTTCCATTGTGGAGTTGCTATTTGACCTTAGCACGGCCTATCGGAGGGAACCCAGAACCGCATGAGGAATCTGGTTCTGCTTGGGGAAAGTATCTGTGCTCGTGTAGCCTGATCTGGGGAAGTGGAGAAGAGGCTTCATCTACCATAGATGATGAAAGTTTAGTCTCTGGGAGAAAGAGCCTCGCTCACAAAGGAAGGCGGAACTCTTTAATTTTGGGGAAATGCTCTAGTATCTTAATGAAAAAATATCTCTAAGAATCCAAGGAGAAACAGCATAAGTCTCCTTGGTCTGTGTGTTTATTTTAATAAACTCCGAAGTGTATCTTTGACCTCAGCACAGTTTATTGAGAGCAGTTGGCATGCATAGCTTTGGGCCCACATTCCTCTGATCTGCCTTCCAAATTCCGTCTTGTATTTTGCTCGGTTGTATCTTGTGTGTTACGACTTGGCATTCCAGCATTTGTCACTGATCCTATTTTAAAAATTAAGCTTCCATTGTTTTGGCTTAGGTGCTTTAAGAAAAATGGAAAAGCAACAAACTATTCAGGTGGTCTTGGGAAAAGAGGAAAAGTTAGCTGTTTCATGTAAATAAAAGTTGAGTTTGGGACATAGATTTCTTCAGGCTCTGGTCTGGCCTTTTGTCCACTGTGTCTCCTATGGTGTCTGAGCAAATATCATATCAATTCAGATGAGAATAAAAGCAAATTCCCTTTCCAAATTTCAGGGACATTTTTGGGGGGTGGGGAGTGGGGTGGAAATGCAAAGTTGGGAAAATAGATGTTTATTTTACATTTGTGATAGGAATTACATGGTACAGAGCCTAATCCTAGAAGAAATTGGGGAAATTTGTTTTAGGTCAAGCCATTTCCACCTCTATACTCCTCTCTCAGTCCCTACTACCCTGATCCCCAGATATTGCTGTGATAAATAATGCTATTTATCTTTCTTGAAGGTTCCTTTTCTTCAAAACTAGCTTGTCCTATGTATTAACCTCTCAGAGAACTGCAACTAATTAGTTGATCAACTAACTCATGTGAAGGTATTGAAAAATAACTAATAAATATATTAGCTTTAAATTTAAATAAGCATCATTTGTGTCTTTATTCTAATCATAGAAATTTCTGGTTCTGTGACAGGACATTTCTGAGGGATTTATTTATTTGTTTATTTGTTTGCTTATTGACAGAGGGACCTTCTAGTAGCTGCCAAATCACTTTATATAGGCAGCAGCCTCATATATTTACATGTGAATGAATGAAAACCTATTTTTTCATGATGTTTGCTTATGTATATTTTTATATTATCTCAAAAGGATGCCAAGTGTCTGGATTATGTGTTTTAATTAGTACTTACTAGGTACTGTTGGTTAAGTAAGAGATTAATTGGAGAAAACTTATAGAATAAATTCTGATGTTCTTGATTATTTAGTTTTTTGCCTGGAGTCATTAAGCAGATAGTCTGCTTGATTGTCAAGGACTTGGGGTGGGGAAAATGGGGAGATGCTGTTCAAAGAGTACAAACTTCCAGGTGTAAGATAGGGAAGTTCTGTGGGGAAAATACTACACAAATAGTAAGACAAAGCCATTGTGCCACTTCCTCCATTTTATCCCCATCATGCCTTTTATTGCAATTTCACATCTTTGTTTTTTTCATATAACAGAAACTGGGAGAGAAACAAAGAGGGGGAAGAACCAGAAAGATGGGTGGTGGGGAGACAAGGGGAATCATCAGAGAGACAAAAGTGTAGTGAATCAAGAAGGTGCAAACATTATGGCTGGAAAAGCAAGGCTAATAACTGTGATTATAAAATATTGAAACAACAAGGAGGGGTACAGAAGGGGAGTAGGAAAGAATATATTACAGAAATCCTCCCCTTTTAGGGCATCATTTTCCTTTAAGCTGACCTTGATTTCTTGCCACCAGAGCAAGTACCACAGATGTTTAATCCTCTGAATTCATGGCATGTCCCCAATCTCATGTTTTCATGAATATTTTACACATCTTTTTTTTTTCTTAAGACATAAACTCATCTACACTCAGTGGTCTAAGTGTGGACAGCAGAAGAATGCATAAACAGAAAAAGGGAGGATCTATCTACTTATAGGAGAAAGAATGGTTAAAACGACCATAAACAGAGGAGAGCAACCAGACAGCTGCATTGTGCTTTAATTCTTCTTTGTTACTAATATCCGTCAGGGCTCGTTTAGCTGGTTCTCTGAGCAATTCATTCAGTTTTAATTTTGTCAGTGGCTTTTTATCACCTAGCCCTGGTCTCCAGTGATGGTCCGGTAATTGTTCATCACCTCTCAACCCCATTTGAAAAAGTTTATATTTTGATAGTCCTGTAATTAACACAGGTCACTGACTTTTAATAAGGTTAGGGTTCTTTTTATTTTCTGCTTTTCATGATTAAGAGATGCTTATTGAGGAACACAGAGAGCAGCGTTTAAGTAATTTATGCCCAAGGCACTCAATATGATCACAGAATTCAGGATGCGGTGGGAGACTGGCAGGTGGGGAGCGAGAGATGGGAGACGTGTTTGGCAGGAAACACGTGTGTCCTTTTCTCAGTTTAGAAGCCCATATGGTGCTTTATAATGCTCTGCTTAATTGCCATATAGTTTTATTCTACAGCATGTTAAAAATATGCTTTATTAAGAGTATTTCAGATAAATTATAAATCTCATGTTATAATTCACAAGAATTTTTTTAAATATAGACTTAAATATGAACTTAAAAGATAAATTGTGACGTCCACTTTTTAAATGAAAACATGAGCTTTTTTCTGAAAGATGTTTTCCCTATTTAAAAATTACAAATCACATGTCTTTGATTAAAATAAGTTTAAAGGGCAATTTTAACATTGTGAAGAAAATATAACAAAACAAAGTATAACTAATAACATCTCCCAACCACCTCCCCTCCAAACCCAAACCATTCTATTGTCCATAATGAAGGTGTGTCCTCTTCCTTTTGCAGCTCAATGTGTTAATGTAAAGGTGTACACCTTAATTTTAAACCCTGGGGATAAATGTACCAAAATAAACCATGGTTTTGACCTTCAGAATCCTGTAATCTGGTTTATCTGATGATATATAGCGACAAGAGTAAGTTGTAATGGATTACACGATGCCAGTGATATATTAGGGACTAATTTTATGGTTACAGAAGTGTGCTACTTGGAAGTAATCACACCAATTGTAAGTTCTATTGAGTTTTTAGGATAACTTTTAGAAAACATAAAGAAATACAATTAAAGGGAACTAGACTTTATTTTCTGATCTTATTGATGTTTTTATATATCACTTATTTCCACTATCAACATTTCATATATAGTTTGGTTACAGAGCATATTTTGGCGCTCTTCAATATTTACATTGACTGGGGCCAGCCTGTCCTCTGATGGCAATCCTTCCTACCACCCACTGCTTCCTGGATTTGTAATTTAAGAGAAATATAGCAGCTGCCTTGAACAGACTCACTCAGACCACACTCACAAAACACACGCTCTGGCAAAAGCCAAAGGAAAAAAAGATATGAAAGTAATGCACATCAATGATAATTCTTACAAATGTACTCACGCTCTGATTTCCTTTATCATTACCCTGTAAGTTCTGGCTGTTGGATTTGGAGACATATGCTTATTTTCATTAACATGATTTCCCCCTAAAAGATAAATATATGACTTTGGCAGAGAATTCAAAACAAATGTGAAAATTGAGAAACATCCAAGTTATTATCTTGACAATTGGCTTTTACACACTATTTGGACATCTTCAAGAACCAAAGATTTATCATCCACTGACGTAAACCCATGATGTAGAAATTCTAAAGATATGCCATGAAACCAAGAGTTTTCTATTCCCAAAATAACTGGTTATTTTAGTACCCTATGGAATAATAGAATATGCTAAAGAATGAAAATGAGATTCATAAAAATTATCAATACTAAAAAATACAAATAATAAGATAGATCAAACCTTAACACTTGGAATAAACCAGATATTATTTGTAATTTTATTCATTCTGTTTGAGCAATATGGAAAATCAAGTATTTTAGTTAGTAGATAGTAACAATGTGTACATTATTTTAAGTCTAATGAGGTCATCATTATAAGCAAATGAGTTACAAAATTTGAAAAAAAAAAGCATGTAATAAATACACTTAGATTGTATTTAGTTTTTCTTTCCTGATTTCAAAGTTATGTCAGGGCTATAATTTAGACAACAAATTAGTTTCACCTAGCAACTAACTATCATGATCCTCAGTAAACATTTATTGAAAAATATAAATATATGGAAGCAGATGCTGATATGAATCTGGTTGAGAGAATGAATGGCTAACATATTACATAGTATATATAGCATTTATATTGACCTTACAAAAAAGTTTAATTAATATAGATGTTAGATAATTTCATACATTTTCAGTAATTTTTTTACCCCAAATTTACTTGGTAGCATTAAAAAATTTGATGTTTTCTCTAGGGTTATAAAGTAATTTGGCCTTAAAGCACACACATGGATACATCTCTCAAATACAGGATCAAAATGCATCTATTTTTTTGTTAAAGCAAGCATAGTTTTTTTTAAAAAATCAAAGAATATATGTTAACATGTTTTGAAATACTTAAGGTTGAATTTTTAACTTTACATATTTTTTTCTGAAATTAAATAGGCTTAGATATTATGATGCAATAAACTAATTTGAAAAGTCAGTGCTTGACTATTTTACTATTTATTTATTTTTATTTTATTTTCTTTTATTTTACTTTTTTAAATTTTAATTGTTGTTCAAGTACAGTTTTCTGTCTTTTACACCCATCTCAGCCCACCCCCCCAGTGCTCCCCACCTCCTTCCCATTTCCATCCGCCCTTGATTTTGTCCTTGTGTCCTTTATACTTGTTCCTGTAAACCCTTCCCCGTTTCCCCTGAAACTCCCTTGAAATTCCCTCCCCTCTCCCCTATGGACACTGTCAGCCTGTTCTCTATTTCAGTGTCTTTGGTTATATTTTACTTGTTTGTTTTGTTGTCTAGGTTCCTGTTAAAGGTGAGATCATATGGCATTTGTCTTTCACTGCCTGGCTTATTTCACTCAGTATAGTGCTTTCCAGTTGCATCCATGCTATTGCAAAGGGTAGGAGCTCCTTCTTTCTCTCTGCTGCATAGAATTCCATTGTGTAAATGTACCATAGTTTTTTGATCCACTCATTTACTGATGGGCACCTAGGTTGCTTCCAACACTTGGCTATTGTAAATTGTGTTGCTATGAACATTGGGGTGCATAGGTTCTTTTAGATTGGTGTTTCAGGGTTCTTAGGATATGATCCTAGCAGTGAAATTGCTGGGTCAAAAGGCAGATCCATTTTTAGTTTTTCAAGAAAACCCCATATTGCTTTCCATAGTGGCTGTACCAGTCTGCAATCCCACCAACAGTGCACTAGGGTCCCCTTTTCTCCACAACCTCTCCAACACTTGTTGTTTGTTGCTTTGTTTATGACTGGTGTAAAGTCATATCTCAGTGTGGTTTTAATTTGCATTTCTCTGATAGCTAGTGATATCAAACATCTTTTCATGTTCTCTGGATCCTCTGTATGTCCTCCTTAGAGAAGTGTCTGTTCAAGTCCTTTGCCCATTTTTTAATTGGGTTGTTTGTCTTCTTAGAGTGGAGCTGTGTAAGTTCTTTATATAATCTCTTTGGAGATCAAACCCTTGTCCGAGGTGTCATTGGCAAATATGTTTTCCTGTATAGTTGGTTCTCTTTTTATTTTAATACTGTTTTCTTTAGCTGTGCAGAAGCTTTTTATTTTTATGAGATCCCATTTGTTTATTCTTTCCTTTATGTCCCTTGCTCTAGGGGACATATCAGTAAAAATGTTGCTGTGTGAAATATCTGAGATTTTCCTGCCTATGGTCTCCTCTAGGACTTTAATGGTGTCACAGCTTATATTTAAATCTTTTTCCACCTTGAATTTATTTTTGTGTAAGGTGTAAGTTGGTGCTCGAGTTTCATTTTTTTGCTTGTAGCTTTCCAGTTCTCCCAACACCATGTTTTGAAGAAGCTATTTTTCCTCCATTTTATGTTGCTGCCCCCTTTGTCAAATATTAATTGATCATAGAGAGTTTGGTTTATTTCTGGGCTCTCTGTTCTGTTCCACTGGCCCATGTGCCCGTTTTTATATCAGTACCAGGCTGTTTTGATTACAGTGGCGTTGTAATAGAGTTTGGTATCAGGTATTGTGATCCCTCCTACTTTGTTCTTTTTTCTCAGAATTGCTGAGGCTATTCGGGGTTGTTTATGGTTCCATATAAATTTTTGAAGTGTTTGTTCTATGTCTGTGAAATATGCCATTCGTACTTTAATAGGTACTGCATTGAATCTGTAAATTGCTTTGGGTAGTATGGACATTTTGATGATGTTAATTCTTCCGATCCATGAACATGGTATATGTTTCCATTTGTTTGTGTCTTCCTTGATTTCTTTCTTCAGTGTTGTGTAGTTTTCTGAGTACAGTTCTTTTACTTCCTTGGTTAGGTTTATTCCTAGGTATTTTATTTTTCTTTTTGCTATATCGAATGGAATTTTTTTTCTTGATTTCTGCTTCTGCTGTTTCATTGTTGGTATACAGAAATGCCTTTGATTTCTGGATATTGACTTTGTATCCCACTGTTTTGCCAAATTCATTTATTAAGTTGAGCAGTTTTTTGGTGGAGTCTATAGGATTTTCTATGTACACTATCATGTCATCTGCAAACAGTGACAGTTTTGTTCCCTCCTTTCCAATTTGTGTGCCTTTTATTTACTTTTCTTGTCTGATCACTGTGGCTAAAACTTCCAATACTATGTTGAATAGAAGTGGTGAAAGTGGGCAACCTTGTCTTGTTCCCAATCTTAGTGGAAAAGATTTTAGTTTTTGCCCATTGAGTATGATGTTGGCTGTAGGTCTCTCATATATTGCCTGTATTATGTTGAGGAATGCTCCCTCTATTCCCACTTTGCTGAGTGTTTTTATCATAAATGGGTGCTGTACCTTATCAAATGCATTTTCTGCATCTATTGATATGATGTAATTTTTGTCTTTGCTTTTGTTTATGTGATGTATTACATTTACTGATTTGCGAATATTGTACCATCCTTGCATCCTTGGGATGAATCCCACTTGGTCATAGTGTATGATCTTTTTAATGTATTATTGGATGCAGTTTGCCAATATTTTATTGAGGATTTTACCATCTATGTTCATCAGCAATATTGGCCTGAAGTTTTCTTTCTTTGTTGTGTCTTTATCTGGTTTGGGGATTAGGGTGATGTTGGCTTCACAAAGAGTTTGAGAGTCTTCCATCATTTTGGATTTTCTGTAATAGTCTGTGAAGGCTAGGGGTTAGCTTTTCCTTAAATGCTTTGTAGAATTCTCCTGTGAAACCATCCAGCCCAGGGCTTTTTTGTGTCCGAAGTTTTGTGATTACTACTTCAGTTTCATCTGCTGTTATTGGTCTGTTCAGGCTTTCTACTTCTTGAGTTTTGGAAGATTACATTTTTCTAGAAATTTGTCCATTTCACCTAAGTTTTTCAATTTCTTGGCATACAGTTCTTCATAGTAATTTCTTACAACCCTTTGCATTTCTGTGGCGTCAGTTGTAATCTCTCCTCTTTCATTTCTGATTGTGTTTATTTGGGTTTTCTCTCTTTTTTTCCTTGATGAACCTGCTTAAAGGCTTGTCGATTTTGTTTATCTTTTAAAAAAACCAGCTCCTGGATTCATTGATCCTTAGAATTGTATTTTTAGTCTCTATGTCATTTAATTCTGATCTGATCTTGGTTATTTCCTTCCTTCTACTTGCTCTGGGCTATCTTTGTTGTTGTTCCTCAAGTTCTTGTAAGTGTAGGGTTAGGTTGTTTGTTTGAAATGTTTCTATCTTTTTTAGGTAGGCCTGTATTGCTATGAACTTCCCTCTCAGGACTGCCTTCGCTGTGTCCCATAAATTTTGGGTTATTATTAGTTCATTTTCATTTGTTTCCAGAAACTTTTTG